>JABASF010000405.1:0-43420 GCA_019776145.1 Harlomillsia oculata | reverse complement strand
GTACTAAAGCATGTTCAAAGGTCAAACTGCGTTGTTCATGCACGCAAATTTACTATGATTTGATGATAGGAATCATTTTAATTATTTTGAAATGCTTGATGATGATTCCGTTCAGATTTTTGACAAGCACAATCGGGGCTACATCAGTGCTTCCGACTTGAGGGCGGTGCTCCACTGCTTAGGAGAGGATTTGAGCGAAGATGAAATCGAAGACATGATCAAGGAAGTTGATGTGGACGGAGATGGTCGAATCGATTTTAATGGTACGCAAAGCCAAATCTTGTTTCCCCTTTCTTTTTCTTTCAATAAATCACCAAATTACATAAAAACTTAGATGACGTCCGACTAACGAGGAACCCTGAACATCTCATGGCAGTCTGACATGCTATTATTGTTTATGCGATTTTGGGATATAAAATATATAACCAAAGGCTATTTTTATCATTGCGTTGTTTGTGGTAGTGAGGAAACGTAAGGTTGAGACTCATGAGCCACGAGGGAAGTGATATATACAAAGTTCATGGATAGGACTTTTTATCTCTGACAAAACAAATGAAAACAAATGGGGAATTGTAAAGTTCAAGGGTCGTTTGATCTATAGAATTCGTTCGAGCCCTTGGAGAACCCGATTCCGTGGATGAGGAACATGAAGAGGCGAGCATCATCGCAGGAAACATTGGCAACCCCGAGACCAAGTAGTCAATCCTACTAGACATCACTTTAATGGAACCTAATGTCTATAACCTATGGAAATGCATCATGACGAATTCTTCTTCCTCTTCGTTTCTGCGGAATCACGTGCCGTTGTTCTCATCATCCCACCCTTTTAGACTGGACTCTGGAGAAAGCTGTTCAAAGAGTACACCGTCATAATTATGATTACACACGTTTCCGCATCTCCGTCATCGTAAACTACACTATTCTACATATTTATAGGAATGAAAGACACACCCACTCCCACGCAAAAATGATGTCCACGTCCAAATTGCTTCCTAAACATTATTATTCGCGTATTATGCGATTCCCTAATGGGACCTCCACACACAAGTTTTACGCAAATTCCTCAATTGGAAAGCCTACAAACACCAAATAGACCATTCCATTCCCAAGTCGTATACATTTCCTTCAATTACATCAAATATACATATTTAATATTATAATTATATTATAATTAATCGTGCAATAACTATTCACATGTCGTGTATACTTTAAACTGACTGACTGTATTTCGAAAGTCAGACGTGATGTGCATGAAATATTATCCTATGTATGAGAATGAGCAGCCAAAGAAAGTCAAGGTTTATGAAGCCCTTCGATTTCGTTTCTTTTTTCCGTTGCTCTGTACTGTAGTTGTAGTTTGTAGTGTTCCTCGTACAGTTTCCACACTGCTTTGGGGTGAATCGATAAACTTATCCGAAGAATCAATTTGACATTTCTCATTTTGCCTTCATGAAGTGCATTGTGAATAGAGACAAGAAGGAAGCATTGCAAATCGACTTGAATGCAATATTGTAGGATTTTTGGATGTTAAGGACCATTTTACTAAATTAAGTGTAGGAGGAAGGGAATATCACAGTTATTAAATTAGTAACTCGGAAGTTTATTGAGACAGCGGTCTGAATGGCCTTTTAGAGTAATGGAATCACTTGGAAAGTGACAGAAGTACAGTTGGTTGTACCTTATAAGAAGATAAAATGAAAAAGAAGTTCCTACTCTATGTACCAATAAATTATTAATTGTTGTGACGCAACTTTCGAGTGACCATTGGATTGCGAGTGAAATTTACCTTTCGACAACTTTTTAGTGTATTGAATGCTCGTGACAAATAATCAAAAATGTCAACACCTTAGCATACTTAATTGGTTTCAATTGTTCAGCTTGCGAGGATAATAGAAAAACCATTGTGTGTCCCCTCGAAAGAGAAATGAAAATGTGCTATACATATAAAAATTACGATACATAGTTAATAATACGATATACGATTTATGTCTTCTCAACTTAAGTGGCTTAAATGGCAAATGGTCTCAAAATCATTGTACAATACTGAGCAGCAATAAAACAATTTATGTGAACATGACTAACTTTATTCAAATCCAACCATCCTGTATAATATAATAAGAATTCAACAAGCTACACATGATACTGGTCTAATTAAATGAAGTTAATAACACACAATAATTGAAACTTGTACTAGATTACTACTTTACTACATGTACAGTCTCATTACGAAAAAACAATACAGAATACTCTCGTTTCATCCGATGGCTAAATAAATTGACCGTGTTGACATTAATATTTAATGAAGGATGCACTGGATAACATAATTTGGTTCGAATGAAGTTGAGAATTAAGGACGCTTCTTAATAAGTTTTTCCAATTTCTTAATTCTACTGGATTCTCCGCTACTTTCATGGAAATCAGACTCAATAAGCTCATTAAAAGGACGAGCAGGCATTGAGCCGGGCGTAACCAGACTTTTGAAAACTTCAAGAAATTGAATTTGTTCCGACTTCTTGAAACCTTTCATGTCCAATATTTTAACAAACTCGTTCAAATCACAGTCGGGAACGAGTTTCGTGACGTGATCCACGAAAGAGCGAATTTGCTCCACAGGAGCCATCACAATTTTTAAAACCATCTCCGTTCGGCCCATTTCTTTCACGATTAATTTGCTGTATCTAACCACACAATAATAAAAATCCGTGCGCAAAATGTCTTTAAAATTCAAACACAAGTTCATTTTTTCAAAAATTAGTAGTTTTTTTTGACATACTTATCTGGAGGTTTTCGTTTCACCGTAAGAGCAATGGAAGGAAGATCGAGCAAAGCAGTTTTCAAACTCTGTGTGTCCAAAAGTAGTTGCTGCACACCAGCTTTACTGATAGATTTACACTTGTACACGGCCGAAATGTATTTATCGATAAACACTCTGAAAGCAAACAAGAGCAATTAATTATCACCAAAGTTTCATTGATAAGTTTCAAAATTCCACTGTTTGGACAGTTCAATACTTTGCAAATTGCTGACAAAAAAGTACGAAATATTTGCGAGAAGTGGCCAGAAAGTCCCTTAAAGTCGGAACTGTAACGCGCCATTGTGATGTAATAGCTGAAACGTAACCACTTTGATCGCCAACTGCTTCAATATTTTGCCACGATGTCTAAAAAATTGAACAAAACAATGGTGAATGGAAATAACTGGGAGTAGAATGAATACTTGTTAGTCGAGAAGGTAAAATTATACCTTGTGCATAGAAACGAGAGCAGGTTCACATGCAAAATCCAAGTCTTGAACAAGCAAGGAAACGCAGGTATCGATGACTTCTATAAACATTGTTTTCTCGTGATCCATTGTAAGTGAATTGGCCAAGTCTCCTAGTTTTTCTTTAAGTTTTTCTTCGAGCTGTTGTGTAGTTTCCACACAATATTCTCCAGTCGTCAGAATACTGTGAAAAACGGAAAAGGTGACGGTTTGAAAAATCAAAACGTTGTTTTCCTAATTTTGGTGCAGTAATGGATAGTTTCTTACCAGGAAATGCGATAGAGTTCATGTCTGGAAAATCGTACATTCTCCCCTTCTTTGAGGAGCGACTGGAAATTCTGAATAATGCCAGTTGTACTCAAGTCCCTCAGTTCTCGTGTGATATTGGACACAGTCGCGAGTGATGTAAATGTCGTACCGATCCTACAAGTGTACATCGTCTTATCGTCATTGTCATTAGATTATATTGTTTTGAGCAGCACCGGAAATCATAATGGTCCCTTACTTTGGAAGATTAGCTTGAAGAATTTTGGAGCAGTAGTCCTTAAGCCTCCTGCTGAATACATGCCCAAGATTGAGCAATGGTTCTCCACAACTCAGCTGGGTGCACTGAACTAGGCATTTTTTATAAAACACAAACCTGTGGAAGCAAAATTTGATTCCTTGAATCTCCAAATTATGTACATTATTATAAACTGGTTCATCGTCTTCCAAACTTACAAATCCGCACAATTTGGGAGAACAACTCCGCTAGAATCAGGTGCAGCTGGAGTTGGAAATCCATTCATTCTCAGATCATTAACAAACTTCTCAATCAATTCGATAAGGTTTCTAAACAAAATTGTTTTAATTATACACTCTGATCAAAAATAAATTGCAAATCAAATATCCAAGTTCAATACCTGTCTTGACTCTCAATGTAAATGTACAAAAATGGATCAAAACACTGTGTGATGATACGTTGAAATTTATTTGGTATGGGTTTTTTCTCAACTGGCAGAGGAGGTGACAAAGATGGTTTTGATATGAAAGGATTCTTTTCATCATCTTCTGCAGAATTCAAAAACGGGTTTTTGGAGTCTTCAGAAGCTACATCCGATAATACATGACCCCCAAATCTCAGGAAGAGTAGATTCTCAAATGAACACGTCTTCTGAATAGCAACTAAAAGCAACTTGACGTTGATCTCATGTCTTCGTTTCCCCATGACTTTCGACAAATCCTGCCTTGTTTGATGACAAAATTGCATAGCTATACGTTGAGACACGTCCCAATGCATAGGAAAAATAGATCCGTAGCGATCTTCAAACTGAATCAAGTGCTTTTTCAACCAGGCATACCGCTTGTCCACCTTCAAATAACGAGTAATTTATATACCATTCCATCAAAAATCCATGCTCTCCAAAATCAAAAATTAAAAATGCAACTCACTTTATCCAACCAGGCCAAATCTTCATTTTCATCAAAGAGGACCGCATATTCTTTCAACTGAATGGATACAAACCACTGGAGAAGATCATGTTTCAAATGAGGTTGAAGCACGTCCAACACTAAACAAGCTTCACTCATTTGTTTCACATTCATACTACTTGTGGGAGAGGAAAAGGATTCTCGAAACTCTAAGCTGATTTGATCCCCCAACTCTTTCTTCAAATCAGTCACCTTTATACAATTAAATCCAGTCCAGTTATTATTAAAGTCCGACAAGAATTTGATAGCTCCCCGAGTACAAAAAGCCTATATATGACTTTACCTTTTGAGCTAACTGTGATATCTGCGGGATATTGTGATAGTTATCAAAATGTTCGACTACATTAGCAACGCCTTGTAGGAGATTAGCCACGTCTCCATATTGACGTTTTTTCAACAACGTCCTAAAAAATGAACAGTGTTTTAAAGCATTTGTAAATCGCGACTTTTATAGTTTAAATTGTAATGCAACTATTTGATTTGACTGAAGGAAAACTTACTGCAAAGTGTCCACGCCGGCTACGAGCATATTCAAATGATTCAATGTAGTTATAGCAGATGTAAGGTTACGTTTGGCTGTGTCCAACTGTCGAATGTCCCGGGTCATGTCACGAACGGCAGCTTCGGACTGTTCCGCTCGACCTTTCATATCAAATACTTTGGCGACGAGAGCTTCAATGGATGCCTGGGACCGAACGAGTGCAGACACGCCATCCTGACCACCTTTCCCGGTTTGATGCCGGACGAAACCCCGAATTTCTTGATCAATGTTACAAATCTCTGTTTCCACTCCATTGATGACATCAGTCAACCCAGCCAAGGACTGCTCAGTTGGAAACAGGGAATTGATATGAGAAACGACATCAAAATCCGCCCGGTCTAATGGATCATCACTCGGAAGCACCTGTTACAATGAACCCAATCACATTTCAAAACTCGTAAAAACATTGAATAAATTAATTAAAAGAAAGCACATAATTACCTGTTCGATAGCTTTTAATACATCTGGGGGAAGTTGGGTTATCTCACCATAAGCCTCTTCTTCCGTCCACATCCTTGGGCCAGCTGATGAATCCATTGTATCTTAACTTACTTTAAATTCTCTAGTCGAAACCTTTTAATTACACTTTATACTAACGAGGAAAGAAGGAATTATTGTCATTTTTATAAGCACAGTTTCACACCAAAAATAATCCGATGACTCTTATGTTTTATCACACGACAATGTGCAAAGTGCAAACACTATAATGTCAAATTGAGCAGATTGCACACCTTTTCAAGCTTGCACACTCATTGAGAAGGACTTGAGATAGCTGCATTTAATAGTGGGTTCTCGGGTTCCCCACCGCCAGACCAGGATAGGATGGATGGACTCGCGTTTTCCAACATTTTGAATGTCTTCTCACAATAACTCATTTCACACACGCACCATAATTCGTTAATTCACGATGTACTGATGAAGGATTAATTAATGATTTGATTGACCTAGAGGGGTTCTCACTACTCGAACATCTCCAGTTTGCTCCAGAGGTGACAAAGTGGAATTAGAATTGGGCGAGTCACTTGTGGAAGAGACGGCGTCCTCGGCATCGTTGTTCGGGGCATAGTAAGACGCTCCACGTCCACTGTCAACAGTCTTGAAAGTCATGTTGGAAGTTGACGAAACTACATCTTCACTTGTTGACGACGGGACCGGAGATTTCGGATTCGGACTTGAGTTCCGCAACAACATCTCGTGTGGGATTTCAACTGCAATGTTCGGGAAGTCTAACAACCGATTATGATGAGGATTGACGATCACTTCAAGCGGAAAGCACTTAAAGTACTGCCGAATCTCCTTCACATCCATTCTCTGTAAAGTCGGAGTGATATTTTCGCAATCCCAATACACATGATCCATGAGCAAGGCCTTTAATTAAAGCTGGATTAATCGGATATAAAACACTTGCGGAAATGATGAGACCGGACTTTGAGAATTTCAGTGGATTTTGAGACTACTGCTTATTATACTCCAAGATCAGGCACAAGGAAATACTAAGGAATGAATGAAATAATGGAGGAATGAAATGAAAATGCTCGCGTGCTCCACGAATGGGTCAATTGAATATTAAAATGAGGTTGTTTGAACGAGAACAAAAAGACGGAACAGATTTTATACACTGCCGGGGTAACATTGTCCCAGCGCCAAAAAGTCAAGAACCGCGGAAAACTAGGACAGGCGTCAAAGCTCGCAGTCGCAGTGCATTAAACTCCATTAAACTCGGGTTCATAGTTCACAATGGGACATTAACTCATAAAAATGAAGTTGAGTGTTCTCTAGAAATGATGTAGGAAGTCAACTTAATGTCAGCTATAGAAAGAACATTCAACCAATCATTTAATACCTCCAGTTATAAAGCGTAGTAGTGAGTCAGTTCACGCTCATACTTTTTGTCCAATTGTCTTTACTTTATAAAGCGTTCCTTAATAATGTTATATTATGATTTATGATTTATGCTCAATTCTCAAAGACGCCGATTTCTCCAAGTTCATGCAATTTCCCTTCTTCCCAAATCATGGAATCATAGAAGAACATTGAGGTCACAAGGTCACAAGGTCACAACATGAGAACTCCAGAAAATATGTAAGACACGGGAGTTTGAGTTTGGTCCTTGGTCCATCGTCCAGGTCGTCCTTCTTCGATGGGTCAATCGGGTGGAATCTCTCGAGAGATGGATCCATTGATTGATAAATTAATGCTTGGCATTTTGCCATATCGTGCTAAAAGTTGAAGGACGGGCATGAGGACATTAAAATCATTATTGTTCATCGTTTTGACTTTTATTCGGGTATTTTAACGTTCTGTCGATAACGTAGCTTTCGTCCGTTGTAGAATAAATAATAATTTATAATATGTACTGTATATAACGTACTTATGACTGACAAAAAACATTGAAAATTGACATTTTTTTCAAAACAATTGTATGAAAGGCCAACCGTTTCTCGTCATTTCGTATTGTATAGTGTAGTTACATAATGTTGCAAGTCAGTGTATACGATTGTTAGTAAATTCATTATAGTTATTAGCCACCCATCAATTTTAAAGTTGCGTTGCAGGAAGTTGTATTATTGTATATTGAGTAATACAAAGTTAATAAAATGTATATCTTATTACAGCATACAAAATTATTAATTAGGTATGTATAAATTCCACCGTCGATACTGTTTAATGCTTTAACAATATTTTCATGCTTTCCAGGAATATTGTAAGGTTTGATCGATGAAGATCAAAGTGTACTGGAATCTTGTGTAATACGTAGTAATATATGTTTTTCTAATGCTACCATCACAAGTGTTAGGTAACACATTTGCGTTCATTTCACATTAGGATTCCCTAAGAGTTGTTGCTGGATGAATCCCCTGTTCCCATTGTGATGCTAGTAACTTCGTTGACAATCATTGCTGCCACCTGCCAGGCCAGCTCTTCTTTGGCCTGTTCAAAATTTACTATCATGTAAAAAAAAGTATACAACTAATCAAAGTTCGAAAATGGACAAAAAATCACCTTTTCTTTCTCATCAAAGTTTACAAGTTTCTTCATTGTTTTGGCAAGACCGGTTTCTAAAAAGAAAAATAAGACACATATTCTATTTCAAAATGTCTTCTTCTTTCACTAAAGCAATGAAAATGAATTCTCAAATCTTTAATTGGATCTACCGTGTTTCAGAAGCTCAAGATCAGTATCAGATTCGAATTTCCCCAATGAGTTTACACGCCCAATACTTAGTTTGCTGCGAAAAGAAATCATTTCATATTTTTAAATCTATGACATTTTTCTGGAATTGGGGAAACTGAATTTATACAAAAAGCAAGCTATAAATACTTCTCTCGTTCCCGTGGAAGAAGACTAGAGATCACCGATTGATTGTTAGGGGAGGTTAAACTAGTCGAACTGCTGCTGCAAGTAGTACTCGTCGATTCTATACAACAAAGGAAAAAGTAAGGAATTGCATTAGCTCTCTTCTAGTGTACTAACAGGTATTCCCTAATAAACTAACTTGTTAATTAATCAACGGATCAAAAATGAAAAGAACTTACCAGAGCGTTTGTGAGTTTTTCTGTTGGAAATCGTAATGGAACTCAAAGAGTTGATCAGGTCAGACAGAAACGAAAGGTACAGGGAAGACTTAAGGAAAGTCTCTAAACACGTGAAGTGTAGATAAGCGACTGCTTCATCGTTGGCTACAACAAAGCACTGAGCAATTTCATCTTGTGAACAAATTCGACGTTCAACTTCACATCGAATTTCATCCCGGAAGCCTAACGGATGAGTGGCTTGTAGTGAAATATACCTGAAGGACACAATAAAAGGAGAAATGAAATACAAAATGTAACGATATGTAATATCTTTTAGTAGTATACAGTATATAGTGCTCTATTAATATAGAGAAGACTCTTACTTTTCATATAGCACCATGGCATCACTCTGAGCCAATTTTAGGTCAAAGCTTGGTTCGCTATCGTCATCAGACTTATGAAACTGTTCTGTAAAGTTTGAAGCACTGAGCAGATACTCTAAAATCTCACGCTTGTCTTCCTGATCAACAAACTAGTAAACACATAAAAGAAAAAGTTGGATCCATTTTTTCTCAACTGTCAAAAAATACAAAACTTGGAATTTTTGTGAGATTGTGTAATGTTTAATAGTTGCTTACCTCCATAAAGTAAAATAGAGCGTTTTGATTCCGCAGAATGTCATCTAAAGTTACATTATCACGGTTTGTGAAGTAGTCCACTTGAGATTTGATATGAAACTTACTGTTCAGGTACAGCGGCAAATACCTAAAAATAATGAAAACATTTTACGGTATGCTCGAGACAAAAACAGGATACAGAGAACAAAAGTCAAGAGCCAACATTGACAAGGGAGAGGAAAACATGATTACTCACTCGTCATTTAGTTGCTTTAACATAAGTGATTGAGCCTTCTGAACCCATTGAAGGCAGGTCTGGTCCACATTATTCTGATCGCTGAGTGAGGACAAGTCAACATTTATGTGAGCTTTTTCAATGTGGCACTTTAAGTCGAAGAGCTCTTGATCCCGAATTTGTTCAACTGCTCCGCGCAACTGTACATCCCCACTAATAAGTTCACGGTAAGCTCCAACGGAAGAAGAGGTGAGTGCACGGCTCTTCTCCCAAAGAAGCAAAAGATCTTTCAAACCTTCCTGTTTAAGGAATTCAAGAAAGGGTTCTCGAGCCCTTATCAATGTATCATCTAACGCGGTCACATCCTGTCGGTGGTGATGTCTCAGTGTGCCTCCTTCTGGAGACACAAACCCCGTCAAAGGTGGAATTGTAACATTTGTGTGGAGAATTCCCGATGAACCTGAAATCACAGGCAATAACTCAAAATCACCTCGTATTCCAAACTCATTAACATGTTTAGCTCCTCCAAAACATTCTTAATCGTGCTGATGATGGATGATTGATGATACTTAAATGACGAAAATACCCACCGTTTTGTTTCGGTTGCTCCTCAGTTTTAGGATCATTGTTACGTTTTCGTCCGAAGAAAGGCATTTCATTACTCAGGGAAGACTATCATTATTTTATTGGCAGTGTTGGACAAATATCATGTGGACACCTATACAATACAAAACACAAAAGACAAATGCAATTCAATCCCAAATGTGTCATATATCTCCAGTCAACTCAATGTTAGTACATTAGGCAATTAAACAATCAACTCATTCACAAAGTGCTGACAATGACACTCCATTCTACCCTAATTAGACGCTACTGCTAACTATTCCCATTATATTGTCGTCAAAATCATATGTTTGATCCACAATACTACACTGTGATCATGGTCAATGGCCTACACATTCTTCGCAATGACAATTATGTCATGTCATTATACCATGTGCTCTCGTGCTGACCAACGTAACTCAGCGTGTGACAACCATTTTGACGCTTTTAATCATCGATAATTTATTGTATGATTCGACATTCGAGTCACATGGACCTTCCTTCGCTCCTGTTCAGTTATTTCTCAGTTAATACCTTGCTCACAGCACATCACCAAACCCATAACGTATAATCTATAAAAGTCTAAACCGTGCTTATCAATAAATGAACATGTGCTTAATACGCTGATGATAAGGTTCCATCCTTATCACCAGGACGAGGAATGACTCGGACGGGCGAATCATATGACAATGACGATACGATGATGACATGACATTTAACAGAAAATCTCCTTTGGACCGTATGCTAAGAAATGAAACTGAGAGACCATTTTAAAAGGAAAGTGAATGGAATTCATTATCTTTTAACAATTAACTGATACAATTGTCAACACTCGGCTCATTCCAAGTCTCCCTTATCTTATCCTTATCCAATTCACAGGTTAAAAAACGTACCTACACTACACATACACACCACACACGTACAGACAAGACGAAATATTACACAAATGACCAAAGATAACAATTGACAACATACTCTCAAACGATTCACCAATGTACTACTATTCAATTTTTTAAAATGATAAGCTCACGTCATCCTCAAAAGGTCATTGTTTGACTCTCTTCTCAATGACTTTGCCAAAAAAAAGTGAAAGGGAATTTAATAGTGATTTTAAAAAAACGAACTACGAAAACTTACTTACACCGAGTTGGATAACCCTTGACCTCACAATATTGTTGAATAGAGTTACAATGTGTGTTCAGGCGACGATGGGGACAAACGGGAACACGACCACGGGAGGTGTCATAAAAAAGTGACGACGGGCAAATGGACAGTCAACCGAACCGATGCGATGATGGAATGTTCAAAAGAGCGCTCGTGTAAGCCAGGCGCTTCCTCACGTGCGCCTCCTTCGCCTCAATAGCAAAAATAGTACATTTTCTGCACCTACTTTCATCCATGCAAAAATGAATTGACTTGGACATTTCGTATCCAAAGTTCCAAAAAGATTGAATTGATTGAATTTACAATTTTATTATCATTTGATATTTTTAATCGAGAATTATCATTCCCCCTTGTCAGTTGAGCAGTCCGGAATGCATAATCCTTAATTCTTATCCTGTCCTCTTTCATAAATATACGGTTTCTTTTATTTCTGAAGATATATGGACAATGCTTTCTAACTCGGATTAAGATAACAATGCATTTTCCATGGTTAGGATTAGGAACTCACAGGCAGGCAAATGGGTATTGTTTGCTCTGATAAGAAATTAATCAAAAGTCATCTGAAGAAGATCCGTTTCAACTATATTCAAGGAATTCTGTTGAAATAATGACACATCAAGACATGATAATATAATGACAATGACATGAGTATATATAAGCTCATTAGATATAGTCAGAAAGGGAATTTTGAATCATTTTGAAGCAGTTTCGAAATGATTACTGTAAAAGATTGTAAATTATTGCAAAGAATGATATTACGGTGCTATTAACTTACAATTGTTTGCAAAGGTACGGGTATATAATTGTACAAAGAGTGAATTAATATGGTGGAATATAATTATAGAATGAAATTGCCTTCATAACAAGAAATGGACGACATAAAAAGAGTCAAAGAGCAGAAACATTTACTTATGAGGTTACGAAATTAGGCTTTTGTTTTCAGCCAAAAGCCGTTCATGTAAATGAAGAATAAATAAAACGTTTCTCCTGGAAAGTCCAATGATAAAAAGTCTTTGTAAATTGTAGCCATATCCATATAGTCAATCAGAATAAGGCATTCTTTTGTGTAAAAAATGGAATTTTCATGAGAACCGGAAAATACAAAAAAAAAGTTTCCAAAGCGTCGTGAACTCATGTGCACTTTTGCATGCCTCTGCTGGCATGAATGATCATTTGCAGCAAAAATCCCCAATATTGTTGAATATTGGCAAAACGGCATTCACCCAGTCATCAAACGCTTTGAAAATCTCCAAGATTCCTTCCATAATGCATGAGAATTTTGCTGTAATGCTCCACTCGCAGGTCTCACTCTCATATTCTCAGTCAGACACTAAAATAAAACTCTGCGAATACCTTTCCAGGAAAAACGTGGCAATACTGCAGTTGAGAGTCAACAATTACAGTTTGTTTGGAATGTTAAGTTTGCAAAATGATTAAGCTTCCCCGTGTACTGAATTTTCTTTCTTCATATCTTTCCGTCACATGATTCAGAGTTATTCCATTCCGAAAATTGGCATTTGACATATTATACGACCCAATTGATAGGAAATGACCCTAAACCTGTAACCTATAACCAATAAACGAAACACAAGGAAAATGTATATCCATTAACAATCCGGTGACGTGACAGCATATTATAAGACAATTCGCAATTCGCAATTCGCAATATAGCATTNAAATGTATATCCATTAACAATCCGGTGACGTGACAGCATATTATAAGACAATTCGCAATTCGCAATTCGCAATATAGCATTATTGATTGCCTCACAATGCAACGTGGTCTAACGTCTAATGTGTTGATGCATCAACAAGTGGCTTTATTGCCTCAGTCATGAAGACCAAACTTCCATCACATTCTATTGCATGCGGTACTATACTAAAGTTGCAAATTTGCAATACAGCGGTCACCGATGACGATTGCACTTCAATTATTCGTGGGCCAGTGCTTTTTATTCAATGCTTGACAAAAGGATGAAAACGACGAGAGCATTCCGGATCCGTGCATTTCTCTCATACGCCAACATACATGCGACGACTTCTCCCAAAAGTCATTGTGTCGTCGAATCAGCAACTCAGTGAGTTGTCAGTATTATTGGTGTTTCATAATTTAAATTGTAGTCGAGGTCATTTTTGTTACAGCGCATATTATTACAAGTGAGAGAGTGACTCAAGTATATATTCTTTCCTCTTATGTCTATATAGTCTTATAATCCTGTCCTTCAATACAGTCGTCATCTGTTACTTACGTAACACGTGCTTATTTTTTGAAGAGATGCTACTGTCAGACACACAATCAGCCGTCAAGAGAACCTCATTCACAATGCTTTAATCATGCTTCATAAGACCCAACGTCATCCATGCCAAATTATACGCCGGATGACAAAAAAATACTCAAGAAACCAATTCTCAATTAAAGGGAATAAGCTTGGAAGGAAATGAGGGCCGTACAATTGTAATAAGAGTGACATCAATTTATTGAATGAGTTCATGTTACCATTTAGTTTTAGCTTGTAACCGTTCTCGAAAACTAATAAATGGGCGAGATATATAATGTCATAATAATAAGTTGTTGAAGGCTCATTTTCAGTGCACGTTTTATTACCACAATAAAAGCGGAAAAGTCTCGTAAAGTGTTACGAATGCTGCAAGAATTTCATTTCAAGCTATCTTTTGACTTGTGAACATGAGTTAAATGACGTCATCAAACTAAAGACTGATGTTAAGTCAGTTCATTAATAAAGTGCTTGGTAAATGAGCATTTAATATAGAGTGACAAGCATTTTGCATGTACTCAGATTCCTAAGTTATGAATGGTATGAACTTGCAAGCATTAAAAGAAACGTTTTGCTAACATGAAACAATGGAATGTTGGAGTGAGAGCCAAACAACGTCAAGATAATCTCTCGCAAGTCTCAAAGACAAGGCAGAAATCGCTTTAAGATCAAGCAGCATAAAATGAGGCTTTTGTGTTGCATTGCATGGAGGAAGTTGAGATTTTTGTAAAGCAGGAAATATCATGTAGAAATCCCTGTGTATGGAAGCCTAAACCTAAACGCAACAGTTGTTCGAACGTCAACAACAGAAGTTATCGTCAACGCAATAGGAAAACAACATGGAAAACAATATAACCGTATCATTAAACTGAAAAGGCAAAATCCTTCCTTATGAAAATAGTATTTTGTATTGGCCTTGCTCAATCATAACATCTTGAAACATCATTTTGTACAATGTACACCTGTAAGCACCTCCACCTCAACGTTTCCAAAATGTATTCAAAGACCCTGTGCAATAAACCCCTAGAAAATAGCATCAGTCAACTTTTCTAAAGCAATGGATTTTGAAAAGTTGGTGATAAGGTCCGTGGGAAAGCTGGGCATATCGAATAACCAGAAACCAAAGCTTCCTCTGACAAGTTCAAGGTTTTCTCTGAAGCAGACAATCCATAAATAACACTGTCGATTATAATAGTCGCTTATAATTCATAAACGTGTTGGACACGTGTTGCCGTCTGCCAATCCTAGTTTGTGTCCAATCTGTTCATTGCAAAATATTAAATCGCATGAACAACGATTATTATAAAATCATATTTGCACAAGTGTAGCACAAAGAGCCTTGGAGCAATGCATGGCATTTCCCAAGCTTATATGGAACACGAGGAATGCATTTAGGTTAAGATTATTATATTACATTGGGAAACTCGACTGATAATGACCACTCACTCATCATCTCAACTTTTCCGTTTTGTATGGAAACGGATATTGTAAAGTGAAATTCCCTGCATTTCAAGGTTTCAACGTAATGAGTACAAAGGAATTAAATGTTCTCAGAACACCAGAATAAAAATCAACCATAAAAACCGTTTTTGGATAGACGCGAGCATTTATTTGACATGATGACTAATATAATAATGTTAAATGTGAAGTGCACCATTACATAATGAAACGCATAGACGTAAGTATACTACTGGGTTGCACAATTTTGTTTTGTACGTGACATACGTAAAACCAAGCATGATGATAAATGACAATGATGAAGGAGCAGATGGAATATGCTAATGGTTTATAGAGAGAAAGCTAACTTTCAAAAACGAAATGAGTACTATTACACGACGAGTTGCAGTAACTCTTTTGGGTAGTTGAGCTTTGAACATTTCACATTTGGCAAGAGGAAATTTTTATTTCCATACACTCAAAAGTGGACGTCCACGTGCAATCCACTAGAAGTCTATTTTTTATTCGTACTGACGTACTTGTGCAAAAAAATCCGACTTTTCAATGTCAACACGAAACTACAGAAGGGTTTGGTATATTATTGAGCATTTATAGAGTGTACTCTGAACTATGATTGTAATAAATATTAATGGAGTCAATGCCATCATCCCAGTCACCCGTAAGAGCTAAATAAGCTAACATGACTCGCAAACAGCATTAGTTAATATTTAAATGTAGAGCTGTGTGGATGCACTGCCAATGTTTGTATAATTCTAGGAAAAAACGAGGCAGACTTGTCCAAAGGCAAGTAAGTGGAAATCAACCTTGATAATTCATTCTTGGTTAAAGCAATGGGAACAGTGTCCTGAAAAATGAGCCAGTTGATTGAGTGAGGATTGAGATTGAGGCAATGCGAGACATCTCAAACACAAACAACATTTTTGACTTTCCAGAAGAAACAGACGGCACAATGAAACGCGATTCTCAAAGGAAATTCCTTTTGAGTTTTTCTTTCAAGTTGCGAATCTGAACTTCTGAACATGTCTCCATTTCATGCATTTCTTGTTTCGAAAACTCAGCGTCATCCTCATTCTCCTTTTCCCCTTCAACTTCATAAATACACTGCAATTTCAAGTCCTTGTTTCATTTCGTCCATTCACATCCATGCAAATTTTAACTTTTCCACGTGAACACATTACTCCAAGTTTTCACTTGAGTCAGGTCTGTCTGTCCAGCAAAAACTCCATAATTTGATGTTCATGTCTGTGTGTGTATTCTTCCACGTAGGAATTCTCGTCCTGTCCACCAAGCAAGAGCTGACATTGCCAAGTCTGCCCTGGCAAGTTTTTTTTTCATACATTAGCCAAAACGCCAAAAGCCACATTATATTCCATGCATGCAATGTGCAATCCTGTCTCATACACTCTCTCAATCCCAATCCCCCAGAAACTGAAGACTGGAATCCCTCACATTCGCATAATACAATGGGATAGAATATACAAAGTGAACTTTGTCCAGTCATCAGCTATCATTATTAACATTCATGGTCTCTCGGCCTTGTCTATTCCCTTCCAGGAGTTGATAAGAATTGTAAGGTATTTACTCTCTCATTCAGACCTGTATAAACCATAACATATCAGCCTGTGGTTTTAACATTATTTGCCAATATTCCTAGAGAAGTCTCATGCAAAGTGCAAGCGTAGTTATATCATAATTATATAGTCCCTTTTAGTACAATCTCTCCCACTTTCCACCACACCAGAGCAGCCAGAACAGCACAGTTTGCCTTCATAGTAGTTCTAGTTAGTTGGTCAGTTAGTCAAGTTGAAGTCAGTCGTAAGTCATAGTCTTCTGGAAGCTGGAAGGAGACGAAAAGACGCGAAAATTGTCCAATTGTCCATCATCATCCGTCAGATTCTCACATTACAAGAGCAGTTAAAAAGGAAAAATTCAGCTGTCGTCTGCACTTTTGCTCATTTCTTCAAGTATATAAAGTTGTATAATCCTTCCCATAAGAAGTGCTCGCAGCATTCCGAGTGGAGTTAGTCAGCCACGTACACGCTCCTCGTACACACACACGTCGTCTTCAAATCATTTCCTCCGTATTGTTTGAAAAAATATTTTGTCCAGTGCATTTTTTCGTTATATTTTGGAATTTGAATCAAACCTCAAACCCCTCTATTGAAAAACGTGTATAGGGAATTGGAATCCAAAATCAAAATAATTTGTTCTTTATCAATTACTCACATTCACTCACAGCTGTGAGCTTCAGGAATTTGTTTTTAGATCGTGTATGAGTTTCTGGATATTGTAAAGTTTTGCTAATTTAGTAGCAAAAGTGTTTAGTTTTTAGTGAATAGTTAATTATACGTTCGATTTCTTGTTTTTTTTTGTAATTAAGCAAGACGGACTTTTGAATTACGTGCATAACATTAAGTAATAATAATAACTAATAAGAAGAGAGTGCGATAATAAAATTACTCCAACACGTTGACGTGGCCAATCAGTATTGTGCAACAAGAACATTTGTGCATTGCATTACATTAGTGAGTGTTTCATTGACGGAAAGTCATCTCGAACCAGTGACCAAGAGACAAGATTCGGACAAGGGAAAAGTACTAGTTGTGAAGTCATTTCGTGAACTTTGTTAACACTTGCTACCTACAAATTAAAAATCATGAGTGCTACGGAAGAAGTTGCGACGGATCCAGAGGCCTTTTTGGTCCTGTTTGGCATGGGATTTGGATTAATGGATGTTGTTTTACTTGTTGGTCTCGTTGCTGCGGCTGTTTACTGGTTGTTCATTCGCAATTCCTCAAGTAAAGTTGACCCAGCCGCCCAGTCACCTTTTTATACTATTCAGTAAGTTTCAAAACATTCAAAACTTTTCTTGTTTCTTTTTACAATTACAATCTGATTGTCATATGTCACCTAGAGCTATAGGATAATTGCATGTAATAATGTAATAATGCTGCTCGTAAGATGAGTATGAATAATGGGACAATGTTATAAGGAATCATTTTAATAGTAAAATGTAACTGAGTTGTACTGTGTGAGAGTGACATAATTGAGAGAAGAGGAGAGTTGTGGAAAAGGGTCACGGACAGCCAAAGAGAAGGCAAGGTTGGGGTTACTCGATCACGATCACGATCATCGATAGGCGATAGGCGATAGGAGACGATTAGACAGAGACAGTGACACAGTATGAATAATGTCCTGTTTATTATACAGTTTTGATTTGCTAATGTATTTTATATGAATTGGGTTGATGTTTGTAGGCCTACGTCATACACGAGCAGACAATCGGATAACAGCTTCATTTCAAAGCTCAAGTCTTCAGGAAGAAACATGGTTGTGTTTTACGGAAGTCAAACTGGGACAGCGGAAGAATTCGCGGGTCGATTGGCGAAAGAAGCTCAACGCTACGGGATGAAAGGAATGGTGGCAGATCCAGAAGAGTGCTCCATGGAAGAATTGACACAAATGAATGAGATTGATAATTCCTTGGCTGTTTTTTGCATGGCGACCTATGGTGAAGGTGACCCCACCGACAATGCTCAAGAATTTTATGAATGGTTGCAGCAGGGAGAGTGTGATATGTCCGGCCTCCATTTCGCTGTAAGTCGATACAAAAAGATTGAGCTTGTATTATTACATTACTGATTACGTCATTACGTGATTTGATTATTGGTTGACATTTTTGCTGTATGAGAATGGTATTGTAATCATGTTGTGTTTGATATACTTCCAGGTATTTGCTTTGGGAAATAAGACGTACGAGCACTACAATCAGATGGGGAAAGTCGTGGACCAAAAATTGGAAGCACTGGGCGGAACTCGTGTTTTTGAGATGGGAATGGGAGACGATGACGCAAACATTGAAGAAGATTTCATCACATGGAAAGACAAATTTTGGCCAGCAGTTTGTGAGAAGTTTGGGGTGGAAGCATCGGGTGAAGACGTGTCCATTAGACAATACAAACTTCAGGTTCACGATGACAGTCTACCAAAGGAGAAAATGTATACCGGAGAAGTGGCTCGTCTCCACTCTTACAGGAATCAGCGGCCTCCGTTTGATGCTAAGAATCCCTTTATGAGTAAATTAACGTTAAATAAGGAATTACACAAGGGAGGAGACCGGTCCTGCATGCACGTGGAAATTGATATTTCCAACTCAAAGATGCGCTACGATTCTGGAGATCATGTTGCTGTGTACCCCAAAAATAATACGGCTCTCGTGAACCGTATTGGAGAATTGCTCAATGTGGATTTGGACACTGTTGTCTCTTTGATCAACCTTGATGGTTTGTTTTTTTAACGATTCCCTTATTTAAATACGCAAATATTGTCAAAAGATGGATATCACTCAAATGATAACGCTGTTGTATACTTTGCAGAGGATTCCAGTAAGAAGCACCCGTTTCCATGTCCTTGCTCGTATCGAACTGCACTGACGTACTACATTGATATCACTTCCAATCCACGTACGCATATCTTCAAGGAGCTTGCCGAATACACCACAGATGAACAAGAAAAGGAAACTTTGAAACTCTTGGGAGGCAGTTCACCTGAAGGAAAGGAAAAGTATAGCAAGTGGGTTATTGGAGAGAATCGAACAATTGTTCACATTTTGGAGGATTTGCCGTCTTGCAAGCCCCCCTTGGATCACTTGTGCGAATTGCTTCCCCGACTCCAAGCTCGCTATTACTCCATTGCGTCATCTCCAAAGGTATACAGACATTACAGTCTTTATAGTATACATTACACACTTGCTCTTCTTCTCGGTCGTCCTCTGCTTCCGCACCGGTCTCGCCTCCAGTACGTTATGCTAATTTGTTTACTTTGACAGGTCCATCCGACAAGCATTCACATCACAGCTGCGCTCGTCAAATACACTACACCGACTGGACGTGTCAACCTGGGAGTCGCCACAAGTTGGCTTTCTCAACAGGCACCAAAGCCTATCGGCGGCGGGGATGAAATTGAATACCCTATCATCCCTGTTTTTGTTAGAAAATCACAATTTAGGTATGCTACCTATAGTTGCTCTTCAGACATTTCATTATGCAGTATAACCTAATTTTTAAATTACATTAAATTTGCAGACTTCCAACACGTCCACAAACTCCTATTATTATGATCGGTCCTGGAACAGGATTAGCTCCTTTCCGCGGATTTATACAAGAACGTGCGTTTTTGGCTAAAGAGGGGAAACAAGTTGGAGACACTATTCTCTTTTTCGGTTGCCGTAAGAAGGCAGAAGATTTCATTTACAAAGATGAGTTGGATGAATACGTTAATTCCGGTGTTTTGAAGGTACGATCATAAATCACAATTACTTATTAGACTTTTCCGTATTGAATCTTATTCAATTATCTGTACATTTCATATCATTATTCTATAGATCCATGTAGCATTCTCTCGGGATCAAGAGAAGAAAGTATACGTTCAAAATTTGCTACAAGAGCGTGCGAATGAAGTGTGGCGACTAATTGGACAAGAAAATGCCCATCTCTATGTTTGCGGGTTAGTTTTGCTTACTTTTTAGCCTTAAAGCTCATTTGATATCGAGTGATTGTTTGAAAAAGTAACAGTGATAAATGACTTTGTGTTTTAACTTTCCAGTGATGCTAAAAACATGGCTCGAGATGTTCATGACATGATTGAAAAAATAGTTCGGGAAGAAGGTGGTATGGCAGAGGGAGAAGCATCGGCCTACGTTAAGCGAATGGAAGCTCAAAAACGGTATTCAGCGGATGTCTGGAGTTAAAAGTGACGGTTCTAAAAATTAATACTTGTGATCGTTTTTCGTCGACTCATAATTCCACTTTTTTTCTGTTACAATTTTTTCTGTTAAACTATAGTTCGCCTAACCCCTAAATATTGTCATGTTGTCAATAGTTATCAACTTACGATCAAAAAATATTATATTACTGATGTTGATTCAAGAAGGATTTTGTGATTCTTATTTAAAGTATCATTCTCATCATCACAAATACGGCAAATTAATGTCATTGCTGTTGCTTAATTAATGTACCTTCGGAACTCTTGTGGACCACAAATCGGCATTGTTCTACTTCTACAATTGTAGCTGTACTGTAGTAATAAGTTCATACGAACGGATATTTTTATGTTGTTACTGTTATCAGTCTTTCTATGGGTTAACATGGAAATACGGCGTCCAATGTGTGTGCACATGCATAGGTTATTGTATGATATATGTGATGAGATGACCGTGACGATCCATTCAACGTTATACTGTTGTTTCTAATGTGTGAAAACAGAAACAATTATGTTAGCTTATAGTCAATGAAATAGTATAGAATTGTCTAAATTGAACAAAACCAGTGCATGCGTCGATGATTGTTGCTAGATTTAAATTTGGAATTGAAAAAAAGGAAAGCTGCATCGTGACGTTAGGAGATTCCACCACCACCACCAGCGTAAAAGGAATGTTGGCAATTTGAAGAGTGCTACTTACTTTAGTATCGTAAAAAATGCTACTCTGACGATAGAGGAAATTGTACACTCGTAATTACTTTAAAACAAAAATAATAAAAATTAAGTGACGTGAGAAAACATTTAGTGTTCCATTAAAAATGGAAACTCTTCAGTGTAATTTTATTCTAAACGTAAGTTTTTGTTAAGGTGACAATGCATGTTTTACATTTTGACTGCTACTGGGTAGCGATTTAGTCTTTTCTAACGGCTAATGCTTGACAACTGACAGGCTACACATTTCAATGTTTACAACGTAAGTTCTTATTATGTGTAATCTAATCAAGTTTGCTCATATTACTTTTTCAACACTTTTTTCTTGTTTACCTCTTCCTTCTTCCGTTGTTCAGCGTAGGCCTCCCTGTGTTTCAGTTTCCTGAATGCCGATGGAAACCACGTCTACATATATACAATTTCTACTACAGTCTTGAAGTTGTTAAAAGAAACATGTTATTTGCGTAGATATAAAAACTTACAGGCACCAGTGGACAGCAAATCCCGTCGCATAAAAATTTGGATTTCAGTTGCTCTATAAATCGAAGTCCAACGACTTCCGTTTTTTCGATGATCGCAACTACGTTGTCGCTTTCAGCATCCTTATCATCAAACATCATGAATAATTTTCTAACGTATTTTATAAAATGGTCATACTCGTTTTGCATGTTTCTGAAAACAAATAGCCAGTTTACTTTCATGTAAAATTTCATAACAAAAGTTCTCTATATTCTTTGTATTGTTCCACTTACGCAATATTCATGTATTTAGAAAGTTTATCTATGTGAATTTTGGCAACTTCATCGAATTTACTGATTGTTACATCAAATGGAATTTCAGTGTCGTCGAGAACAACATAGTTAAAATCTTCGTTATACAGACAAATGTACGCCCCCACTTGCCCATGGAATTTATAAACTTCCATTCTTAATCTCCGGTAATACTTCCAAATACCTAGATAATACAATTAGGCAAACTGTGTAAGGAAATATAGCATAATCAATACAATTACGAATCCAGAATAACACTATGTAGCATACCTGGCTCCTCATTGATAGTGCAGGAAACATTTACCGTTGAATTCAACTGTCGATCTCCTTCAGTTGCAGCTAATTGACGAAGCATTTTCATTTCGGGGTCCTCGATCAGAGTAAAGTTTTCATGTGTACTCTAAGAAAATTCATCGGCTATAAATTTACAATTTCAATCAAAACTCTTATAATAATATTAAATAAAGTACTTACTGCATTTTGATCCTGAAATGGGGAAACAGAACATGAGGAGGAGCTGGAACTAGATTCGTTTTCAGCAGAAACACTAGTCGATTCATTGGAAGATGTACTTGGTGTACTTGTTAATATTTTATCAACCTGTAATGAGCGGTTTGAATGTACTTTCAATTTGTAATTGCTAGTATCATATTAATTAATGTACGTGACTACTGGTTGAAATCTTACTTCTTTTCTTCCCATCATCCGCTTTAGTCTGCGGTCCTTCTTCTTATCTTTCTTCCGGCCCATCTTTAAGACACACTGTTGAAAACCAAATTTCATCCACGGAATAAAAATGTATTTTTAGTATTATTTTTTGTATTACATAGAAATAATATTGATTGAATATTGAATATTTTTTCCTCACGATCACAGACTGGTTCAACAATGTGAAACTAATGACTAATTGATGATCGTTTTAATTGTAGATGTTAGCAAATTCGTTTTAATTCGAGTTCGAACGGAAGGAATGGAATGGACCTCACCTCACCGGATTCCAGACGCAGACTGGAGTGAGAGACTAGACGAAGAAGGGATTCTCCTTCTCACCTCTGCTGTCTGTTCTCATGGCTCCCATACATTTCGGACGCAGCATCACAGCACACAGCATAGCCACAAGCAAGCACACTGGAATCAAAGGTCAATGACTTGGATCCGCACCGCACCGTACGTACCCAGCATTCCCTCAATGCCCCGAATGTGCTCCAACTCCACCATCCAACTTCAACATCCAAAAACTATCGTCTTTTTTCTCCTAGCTCTTTTTCTGTTGACGGAACCCATCCGTTTCCTAATATTTATAAACAATACGAGAGATGGAAATGCAGCAAATATGTAACATACAGAATAAATACTGGTATTCGTGTCCTACAATACTTGCATCATGTGAAGTAACATGTTTATATTTAAAAACTATTATCAACCTTTTTCATTGTAGATCAATAATTCGGACACATGACAGCGATTACGAGCATTCTTTATTGGTAATCTTAGTCTCAAACAAAGTACAATAATTAAGTTATAGTTTTTTAAGCTTCAATCTCAGCAAGGATTCGTCGCGTTGAACCCGGAACTGTTGGTAATGAAACCATGCAGTGAAGCTCAGGAAATGTGCAAATGAATAAATTGCAATCAACGCTTGAAACAGATGTGGCTTTACTACACTAGGTTTGTAAACATGAAGTCCAATAATGAGGATGACGTAACCCCACATCGAAGCCGCAAGTAGGAGTCTAGGAAAGAAGCAAAATAATAGCGTGATGAGCACAGGTATCATTTGGATTGCTGATTCCAGTTTTTGAGTTTAAACATCATTGGATAGGGATAGGAATATAAATAACCGAATAAGTACTTACTTGATGAACACATTCCTTATTCTGCTCCACACACCGCATTGTTGAGCAAGCACAAAAAACAAAGCAGTCAAAAAGAGGAGTGCCAAATATGAGTCCTCTTCATAGAACAGCGGGTACATCGACAAGGATGCAACACAGAGGAACCAACAGGACATTATGGGGAAGTGTTGAAGGAGAAGCACTGCTCCCACACTCGGCAACAAAATGGTTTTCTCGTGGACATGGTAAGAGAACATGAATAGAACCATTGACACATTGAAAAGGCTCATGATGAATGCTGAACCGGCCATTTCCTGATATTTCTGAAATTGACAATTTTTAAACTAGTGAGATGATCCAAATGTTTGCATCAATGAATCATATAATATTACTAGTATCACCAGTATATAGCAAAAGGAACATTCAACTCACCTGCTTTTTAGAGATCCAAAACAAATGTCCCATGGACGGCAATGAAAGTACAAGGGATGCCACTCCGCAAATTGGAGCCATGATTGAGCTTGGAACGTCTTTAATTCGCACAAATCGATCCAAGACGTACCAGAAGGTACCCACTTTATCTTCATAGATCCCTCTTTTTATTGGAAACATTCGTGAGAGCACATCAGGAGCAGCATCCTCGACAATGAAGGGAACCCATAGTAAGGCCAGTGTTGATAAAATGGTAGAGAATACTCTGAAACCAGTGAACAGGTCCCGGTCCTTCAAGATCACAGTCGAGGTCATGAACGAAAAAAATGGCAGAGCATGGTACAACGACATTTGCTTGTGATGTATGGCTAGAGTGAACAAAATAGCTCCAATGGACATCTGATTCGAAAGTAAAAGACTGACAGCTCCGACCGTCAGTCCCAGAGAGACACAATTGTACTGAAAGTGTCCATAGTCCACGATAATAAACGGAGGAGCAGCCACTGCCAACAACACTAAAAACAAATAAAACAATTTAATAATCAATGTAAGTCGTCACAACTGATTCTTTGAGTCACAGAGTGACGTGACACTTTAAAACATGCAAACCTAAATTATTAATTCCATTTCCATACTATTGCAAGAAGAGTACTTTTAAAATGAAGCACACGAACAAATTTTGTTAAACTCACCACCAATCCATTCCGGCGAACTCCTCTTAACAGACACGAAGGTGTGATATACAATCACCGCTATGAAAAAGATGTCACTTAATGACACGGACAAACGCATCAAAAAGGCCAGTTGAGGACTTTCATATCCTCGACTGGTTCCAAGGGCCACGGCATCCGGAAGGATCCACTGAATCATATTCCCCACGACATAACTGTGCCAAGCTGACAGTTGTGGATAATCAAGGCCCCAGTAATCCAAATCATTTTCTGTGGGATTTGAGTACCATTTCCTGCCAAATATATTATTTTGTCATCAATTATCAATCAAGTATCAATCAACAGTAAATATCGAATACAATTAATAGTAGAGCAAGGACAGTTACCCGCGTGGCAAATTGACAGTAATCTCCATCCAGTGTCGATGAGCCTCAAAATCCCCAAACTTGGGTGGTTTCTCCTGTCCTGAATAAGGAAACGTCGCAACGACCCATCGCAACATAATTCCAAATAACACACAACAAGCGCTGACACGAAATGTATTCTTTTCCTCCATATTTCCTTCGTCAACAAGCCCTATAAAATCAAATATATCCAAAAACCAAACTTGCACCAAATCAAAATCAAAATAGTGATTAACAAACAAAGAGTAAAACAATAATTTTAGAACTTACTTGATAAAGAATCAGATCTAAAAGAAGAACAACCTTTGAGTTCCACAGCTACTGAGCTACTAAACTGAACAACTTATTGTGGAACCTCTGGAACGGACAACTCAATTCAACAGCTGAATTATTTATCGACATCGATTTTGTCCAAGAGTTTTTATTTTACTGAAACGACAATCCAAACACAAAATAACCCTTTCACACATATGACCTACACAGACACGCAACGGCATCAAACTGTTTCAAATCATGTTAAATATGTTGCAGTTGGATTAAAATAATTATTACTGTAAAGTCTTTTGTTCGTGCGTTGTTCGAGTCTGACTGGCTGGTGGCCGGCCGCCGCGGTGTCAGCGTGCGCACTCCAAAACTCGGAATGACTCGTTTTCGTGTTGGAGCCGTGTTTAAGAAGGCAGTTTTCCTGCTTTTCCTTCAAGTCGCAGCTCACAGCTGCAGCAAAACGTCATCCAAAAACATGATCAAAAAAGCGTATCTCTCAACTCATCAAATCAAAAGTCATCTTCATAAAAATGCTAAAAATAATTAAATTCATTCCGAATTTTTTAAAAAATGTAAGGGTCACATACCTAACGTCATAAACGAGATATTTTCCAAAAAGGGAACAAGTAAATTATAGGCCATTAGATAAACTGTCATACCAAAAAAGTGGGATTGATCCACTTTGAGCGCACTCCTCTCAAAGTTTTTAGATGAGCCACAAAAACAATACTCACTCATTCAAAATTTCAAAAAACAACTTTTAGCATTCAGTAAATCCAGGATTACGCATTACAACTTTACTTTTTAAACATTTTCAAAATTGTAGTACTGCGGTTCAACTTTTGTCACAAATAGAATTTTTATTAGGAGATCATATGTTTTATTTAAGATACACGAGCTTAAGTTAGTGTACTTTGAGAAGAAATTAAGGGTTGTTTCAAGTTTTGTACACGTTTGAGCTATTATTGATCTTGATCATAGATAAGAGAATCGTTGTTAAATCCAAACTTGGGTCGTTCTATAAATAAAACAATTCTAAGAAACTGGATCGTCAACTCACAATGAGTAATACAAACGATTGTACTACTAGACGTTTAGTCGAAACAGTTTGACCAAAGTTTTTATAGTTTAACTTGCTCAGAATTAGTTTTTTTAAAGCGTTATTCAAAAGACAAAGCGTTCTATTAAAATTGTTCGGTTCCCAACTTGTTAACTGGTAAGTGTGGATTTTAAAAACTTGTAGACTTAATGTAATGAAGACAATTTTAATTTTGATTATAATTAAATAAAGATTGGTACATTGTGTTAATAAACAATGCAGATTACTGGTGCATAAATAATGATTGAATACTGCACTTTCTGAGAATGGATACCGAAGGATCGAATACCGTAACGGAGGCTGGATTAGCTACTGAAGAAGTTTCTCCTGGGTCATGTCAAGGTCAGTTGATAGTGTCTTGTTTATTAGAGGATGACAATGACATTATTTACACTATGTCCACTATTTATACAGTACTCAACATTTGACTCTCATGTTCTTCTATTGATAGAAAAGGGTGACAATGTTGACACTGTTGATGCATGTGTCCCCTCACGAGGAGACGACATTGAGGGCCTCAGGAAAACCATTGCGGAATTGCACGATGATTTTGGTGCGAAAAGAGCCAAGTTTATGGAATTATTTGTACAAAAGGAAGGTAATTAAAATATCACTTATTCATTACATGCTTCACGCAAAATCGACACTTTCATTATTTATTTATGATACGTTATTTTCTTGTCCAGCTGAATTGGAAAAGGAAAGAAAAATTCGCGAGACACAAGAAGCTGAAATTCGACAACTGCACGAGGAGCTGAATGAAACCAAAAGTCAAGTCACTATTGCCGAGTTTACCAAAGAAGATGAAATTGAGAAGGAACGGCAACGAAGTCACTTGGACAATACCAAGTTGCGAAAAATGTTTGAAGGTTTAGTTTGTTCTTTATTAATCGCCTTTTAATCGATTGTGTAGTATAAATATACTTTGCGAAGAATTTTATTCTAACGTGCACTTGTGCATGTTTGTGTAGAAACGCGTGTAAACTACGATTCAGAGGTACAACGACTTCGAATGGTAAACAGTAAACTGGAATCAGACCTCAATGAAGTGCGTGATCACTTGACTCCTACAAGTGGAAATGATGTTAGTCCTGGAGCCGTTTTTTCCGCCGTCACGAAATCCTTGGCCAGGAAACTCAATTCTACTATGTCGGTGAGCAACGACAGTCTTCACGATCTTGAGGAGAATATTAAAATCAAAGCATCGAAATATGTAAGTTCAAATTATAATCAAATATGTGACAATGGAAGCTTTTGTGCGGTTTCATTTACTCGGTGTTTTCCATTATGTTAACTGAAAAGGCTCAAGAAGATGCGGAGATGTTGAGATCTTTAGTTGTGCAACTAGAAGAAGAACTGTCTGCATTGAAAGATAAAGTGCGTACGTCAGATGATCAATTGGCTGCCCTTCAAAATGCTCAAGCTTCCCTGGTTAAAGGGAATGACGCGCTTGAGGTTCTCCTGAAGGAAAAGGATGTTGAAGGTGTCCTCACGCAGTTGGACGATAAGGTATTTAAAATATATTTCCCTATAAAATTATCAAATTCAATTGACTGGCGAATCAGTTGTCTTCTTTATTGAAATATAGCTTCGAGAAACTCGTAGTGGACTTGAAGCTGAAAAGTCTTCTCGTGCGGACTTGGAAATGTATGTAGCTCTGGTGAATGCACAAAAGACCATTTTGCAAAAAGACTTGGAAAAGTTGAAAACTCAACTAAAGGAAATTCGTCAAACGTAATTTATTAAGCTGTAACCCAAAACTTAAATTGTTACAAATTGATAAATGATGAGCTCTCCCTTTGTCTTGTAGACATGAGGAGGAAAGGAAATCCCACGAGGACTTAAAGGAGACGTGGAAGAAAGCTAATGATCAATTTGTTCAAACACAACAGGTATATCAAAACACTATTCATCGTCTTAAATCTTCTATGACTCCAAAACAGCTTGAGGAACTCTCTGAAAGTGCAGAAGAGTTGATTATGTCGTTACCGACGTCTCCGACTGCATCTGCTGCTGCTCCTGTGAGCCGAGACTTATGTCCTTTCGTACTCAAAATGGCTTGTGTCTTGTATTGTGCAAATGCCTATAAATTCTTAATATATTACATTTTGCAGGGCGATCAAGTCACAACTGCATCTTCCAATCCGGATGAAATCCAATCTAACAAGTCATCTAGTTCTAATCCTTGTGCGGAATGCAAACAGAGTCAATTAGTTGTGGAGAGATTTCAAAATGATCTTCATAAAGCAGCACAACTACGGAGCGACATGGAGGAAGAATGGGGAAGACTGTCCCAGGAATTTCAAGTATATATAAAATTCAACGAAATCTTGTATCCATCAATTAATATTCCGAGTCCAAATGCAGTTGATGACTATAATTTATTATGTTATACAGAGCAAACTAGGTGCCCTAGAAGATCAAGTGGGTACTTATGAATTGCTTCTTTTTGAGTTAAATCGCTCGTGTCAACAATCCATACAAGAAATGGATCACCAGATGAAGCGACTTTCTTTTGAAAGAGATGCTGTTCAGAAAAGACTAGAAGCGTGAGTGTTAATTCTGTTAATCCATTATTTTAAAATCACATCGTGTGAATTATCATTATTTTATAATTTGTCATTCAACTAACTACAGGTTGGAGTTTGATAACGACAATCTTAAAGGGAAACACGTTGCGCACTCGCAGCAGTTGAGCAATGAGTACATTTCATTACCGACATCAGTCATGGTAATTTCCAAAATTGTCTCTGTAATACGAGAAAGCTAAAATTTAACAAATTTTGAAAAAAAATGTTGATTGTAAATTTCATAGGAATTACATGAGCTGGTTCTGAGATTGAAAGAAGAGCTGATTAGCGTCAAAATAGGGAACGAGCAAACTGAAGGGGAATTAAAGTTTTTAAGAGATCAGGTTCGCATGGAAGAACAAGAGAAAAAAGGAATCGAAGAGAGTCTTAATTCTGAAATTGTATCATTGAGGTATAACATTCATATGTGATCTGTCAAAGGAGCCCTTATTTGTATAAAAGAGGGTTTTGGAATGAATTTCAAAATTTTACGTGTTACTTTATGCAATTTTAGATCAAAAATGAACGAAATGCAGCAGACAGGGAAAAAAAGTCAGGAAGCAATGGCAAAGTCAGATAAAACCATTAATGAACTTAAAGCCAAGTTGCTAACGACGGACACACAACATGGGAAAATTCTTCATTTGCAAAAGCTGAATGAAGACCTCGCCAAAGAAAAGGTTAGTCAACTGTCAACCTATTTTTTAAAAATTCACTCAACGTCGGAGTTGTAGCTTAAATTAAATGTTGATATAATGGAACGATTGAACACGTTTACAGGAACAGTCGCAAAAGGAAGTTTCGGAAATGCAAGTCAAAATAACAACTCTGAGAAAGGAATTAAGTAACAGCGAAGAACTTCAAAAGGACCTGATTGCCCTTTCCAAGTCTTTGCAAATGGGTTTAGAATCGATACGTCAAGCGGAAACGGAGGTCAGATGGCAACACCCAGACGACATTTCTCAGTGCAACAGCTGCAAAAGATCATTTAATGACAATAATGAAAAGGTAACGTTTGTTTGGTGTGCGATTTAAATTGAATTGATTAAATTGTTAATAAATTAAGTTTGTCATGTCCTAAATTTTATTTTTCCAGAGCAACTGTTCTCATTGCGGTCGAATATTCTGTGCTGAATGTGCCCAGGGTACTGTGAGGAGGGGATCTCGTGATTACCATGTCTGCCAATTTTGTCACACCTTACTAGCCCATGATTCGGCTCCATACTTTTCTACAGAACCTCCTAAATCTCCTGATTAGCTTCCAATAATCGTCGCAATTGTGCAATTCCCGATGCAATGGTCGTCGTGTGATGTTTAACTTCAAATCGTGATTAACTCTTAAGACAAAGTTTTATGTTTTCCGTCATTTGCCTCATATATAATTTCATTTTGTATGTTTTAACTCAAACTTTGAATCGCATAATCCTTTTAAATTATCATTCACTACGAATGTCAATTGTATTAAATGTGTATAATAAACAACAACAACAACAACAATTCCAACATCCATAACTTCTCTTGCCAACCAAACACTTCCGTGGTCTCTATTATTTCGTATTAATGCTATAGCAGGTGTGAGGAATCAATGATTTTGAAACCGCTACTACCATTTTCACTCAACTATCACTTTATTTTCCTACAAAACTTACATCATCAACTTTACGTTACACGCTTCAGTATCAAAATCAAAAACCATTTCTATTGCTCAGCAAAACTTGGATTTAATAGATCATTCCAGGATGAAAATCTGACCGATGAAAAAATACATTCGGATTAATCGTTGAAATTGTCGGCTCGAGTGTAGTGTACAAATTCCCATCTATATATGAACATGGGGAAACAACATGATTGTTAAGTAATTAATAGCAATTGGGAAATGTTTTTGTAATTAAAGCTAATTTACCTCCGAAAAGTGCTGTTTTGTATGATTTGGTTGGCTTGAAATGAAAAAATGAAGGAGAGTATCCAGAGAATTGGTCTTCTTGGTCTTCCAAGTACATTCCCTCTTTTCCCATGGCCGCAAGTTGACGCCCCTTGATTCATGAAATCATTCGTTGTAAAAACATTCTTCAATTGAGTATACGAGATTTCCAAATTTCGTATACTTTAAATTGAATTTGAAACTACCTTGGGCATGAACATTATGAGAAATGTGGCAAGACTCTGTGCCACTAAACCGAAAGCGACGCAAGCATCCTGCAACCTTTCCTGTGAATGTGAATGAAACTTTCTTGTTTTAGAAATGAAGACGCAAAGACAAACAATAAATTCATTTGAAAAGAAACAGTTTTTGAAAAGCACATCACAATGAGACGTACTTGTAGAATCCATCCAGCCACCGTCCAGGATATCCAGATGGGAATCGTAACAATGATTGAAAGTCCAATGTATGTCGCTTCCCTGTAGTTTTCGCGAATACCACGAGCTTTCACCGCCAACACACCCACAATCACAATCAGAAAGGCCACGTAGGACAGCGTCAACAGAAGATGTGAGAATGAGGATCCTGATGTGTTCAAACAAAAAAAACAGTCAAAATGAATCGAGTCAACGAGCAAATGTCACAAAATTCTATTTTTTATACCAAACAAACAGTTTTGCCCTTTCCTTTCCTTATTCACTCGACTATACAAAAAAAGAAAGCCACCTTTGAAATAGAAACGTATATTTTGCACTCACCACATTGTGCCCACAACGGCCCTTCCATTGAGTTCATCTGAAATTTACAAAATTTGAACCACACATTTACATTCAGAATTTATTAGCTAAATGTGGTTTTATTGCATTTGTAGATTCGCATTTTGGATAAAAAAACGTTTCATGTTGTTATTATTGAGCCCATAAAGTATAACTACAGTTATGTCTTTCAATAATTTGCTACATGTAAAACTCAAAATACTCTTACTTTTACATGTAAATACAAATAGACTGATAACGCTAACTTGCAAACAAATGGGAAAACCACAAAGGATCAACCTCCAACCACCACGCTCCTGTTATAGACCTTGATTTCAAAGTAACAATCAAAATGTATAAAGTTAAATGGTATGTTGTACAGCGTGGTGCATAGCAAATGTGCATGAATTTTGTCAACAATCAAACAATCATGAATAATAAAAGGACTGCATCTTGTTTGCGGTCAAGTTTGTTTGTCAAAGGGAAAAGAAACGGGAAGGATACACGCCTTTCGTGATTGTTCAAACGTCATTTACTGAATAGTAAGTACAGTTTGATATTGACATTTGCGTTTTGCTATACTTTTGCATGTATAAATTCCCAAGACAAACAGATTCTTCCTGAGTATAAACTGTCATGTGATCATGAGAAAATAGAATGGAATCCTCTGAGAGAGCAGAAGCGGTTCTCAAAAATCCTATTTTTTCGTGTTTTGAAATTTGAATAAAAGTTTGACTACGACTTCACATCGGGGGTAGGTTGAGAAATGTACACCTCAGATTTCTCATGCAAATGATCATGATACTTGAAACGTTTTTAAAATACTGCACAAAAAAATACTCATCCTACAATGCTCCTCATTTGAATAAACACAAACTGTACATAAAAAAGTCTCATCATTCATTGTGTAACATGGGATTTTGTTTATACCCTGAGAAATTGGAACTGTCAATGCCAAACTCAACAATGACAACACTTGTCAATGAAGTTCTTTAGGGCACCGCTCACAGAGCCGTTATGAGTTTTATTTTAAATGACACCGGCGGCGACCGACCGTTCGTTGTTTTTCGTCAGGTCCCATCATTCCAAACTGCAAACTTTGTTGTCCAGTTATCTATGCTAATTCCCTTCCGAGTAACAAAAACCTTTCAATTCCCTCACGTTTTTGCACTTGTTCAGGATTATTTGTACATTTCGTACTCTGCTTTTGGGACTCAATGAGGATTGAGCATTAGAAAGCGGAGCTTACATCGTAATCCTGACATGCACAGGAACCCAAATCTGAAGGATTAGCCTGGGGAAGCTCCACTGATCTCCGTACAATCTTTTGTTGAGTCAAAACAAGGATCTCAAGCTGCGTTTACGGGTATCTCGGCGTCTCGAAATGAAAAGGAAGCATTCTGTCGCTTTAAGTGCCGTTTGCCCTACAGATAAAACCTTATTTTACTCATAATGCGACTCGGTGTGATGATGACAGGAGAAGCAGACCTACTTTGATGTGCAACGAGCAAGAATCCTCATCAAATGGAGACTTCAAACAAGCGAGTCAAAAAACACACTTTTTGGAAAAAAAATGCTTTTTGTAGCTGTTCTTGAGGAACCGACGACGGAGACAAGCCGCACCCAATTGAAATTGAGTCAAATCAGTTAAATGCGCTTGAGGTGACGGCATGACGCTTTCCTTGTCAATGAAAAAAACAATGCACCATACGTCATTGACTTGCACACAATTGTGTATTATGACGAATGTCAGTCACCAAGTGCTTCAATTAAAAACCTGTACTCGTTCAATCCCCGTTTGTTATCCTAACATTGTTGCAAGTTACGACTACGAATTGAGTCACTTTTACGTTTTATATTGCGTTTTATCGTCTGCGTGTCTTCGTCACCCCAAAATTAAACGTCTTGTGGTGTGGTTTAAAGGCTCGTGTTCCTTAGATTTTAGATACGACTCGTCCCTGTTTGCTCACGTTGAACAGAGTGTCAAGTGTAAAATTTGGCAGACATTTTTGCCTACTTTCAAAATGTCAAAATAAAGGCACAAATAATTCAAGTTTTAAACATCTTTGATATAAAATGACGTCGTCTCTCATTGTATCCGTACAAATCATTTGATGAAGAAAACAAATCAAACATCATCTCATCGCGCTTGTCAAAAATTCTGTAATATCATATCCTTTTATGGAAATGGAAACCCATGACAAATGAACCAGTTTTTACGTTTGTTACAAGTTACAAGACAACTTGGCTTTCCAAATTCCATGTTCAATACATAATCTTAATCACGTTGAATGGCAATCCATGACAAAACCTATTGTTCAAATAGACATCCAATGTCCAATCTATAATAAAGGCTTATAGAATTTTTCGACGCATTTGTATCATATAATCATATCGCAAACATGCTGACGAGTGAAACCGACAAAATCCTTTTACGTAATGCGTTGTGTTTCAAAAAAGATAACGAATAACGACAAACTTGAATGCTTCTCATTTCCCAGCCTCTATAATTTTTTGTGGACCAAAAATAACTCAACAAAATGATAACAGTAAAAGGAAGTTGTAGCATCAGGGAAAGAGATTCCTCTCCATTTAATAACCGTAGTTTTTTTTATAAAATGCAACATCTTGAACAGATCAGCTCTTTCTATACACTCACGCTAAATCTAGTGAGTTTTTCTAGGGGAAGTGGGTTTTATGTTTTATAACTAATAATTTTATAAACCTCTTTTTTTGCTTATACCGTTCCTCAAGGGGATGAGGAGGCGAGTGCCAAGAATGGCAAACGGCAAAAATAAATGCTTTGCCATCTAAAATTCACTCTCTTGAACACTTTTGCGTATTTGTATATACCTAGTATTATTACGCCTTTTTACGACAGTAATTAACATTAAACTCATTCTCCTCAACTCCTCAAGTTGCTGCAGACATGTACGGTTTCCTTTCACGCACCTGATCCTCCACATGAAATGCAACGTATACCTTTTTAAGGAGAGCATGAAAAAACGCTTGTATCATGTAAAAACCACAATAACACAATTGTTGAGCAATTTTGAACAAAATGTAACATTCACGGACCTCAAAAAGTGAAATTATACTCCTCTACTTTAGTTTTAGTGCGGGATACTTTTACACGGCGCTCAAGGAGCATTGCAAATGAAATGGATGAAGTGCGTTATAAAATTATGAAATTAAAAAGAAATTACAAAGTATACTTTATAATGTTAAAGTGAAGGTTTGAGATGAATGTTATACATTTGTACAAGTGTAGCATTTGTAATTGGGCATGCACAAAACGTAGGAATTATACTATAAACTCATCAAGACATTCCACCGTGGTTGTTTTTGTTTATTGGACGATGTTTGTGTTACAGTCTTGCTTAAATAATGCTTTTGGCTTTGTGCTTTAGTTAATTTGTTAGAAAAAATTTGTTTGTTTGTTGTTGCGTTTATGATTATGAAGGCAGGCTCGGCGAGGCCTTAATTTGTACAAACTTGAGTACATTATGCAATGAAAATGAAATGCTACATGTAAATATACAGCTAATAGTAAAAATATACTAGTAGGTTAATGAAGTGGAGGGATTAAAGGTAACAGGAATCAAAAGAGTAAAATATAGTTTAGTTGGTCTAGGCAATTAATTGATGAGGAAACCCGGAATTGACATTTGCGAATTGCTGTCATGGTGAATGGGCTGAGTTAGTTAGTATAATTAGTTAATTGTGTTTTGCGTAGATAATAATTGAAAGAATTGATTTACCTCAAGTGCAGGAGGATAGACGATGGTCCATTGTGAGTCGATGGCGACTTGAACAAGAACGGAGAAGAGGAGAAGAAATCCCTGGTAGGAGGCGGGTAGGTAAACCCCGTTGTCGAGACTGAGGAGGAAAACGCATTTGACCATGAGGACGGAGAAGATGAGAGAATATGAAATGCCGACACCAAGACGGGCGATGAAACACCCGGTGACCGAAGGACATATGACGAAGATGAGTGCAACTGTACAAGCAAGGAAAAGTCCAAAGAGGAGCATCTGTCCTAGAAAGAGATGTCGGCGTGAAGGACCTCGAGCTTTGCACAAGACGTAAATCTCAAAAAGACAAATGAGGAGGATGTTGAGACAGGCAAATGCCAGCAGCGGGATCGTCCACACTTCCCGTTTAAGGAAACCGGCGAGCATCGAGTGGCGACTCCACTCGTCACCATTTCGTGAGCCGTCTCTTCCTCGTTCTACTTCCGGTGACAGGGACGGAGTCAGTGTCCACGATTTTCTCATGTTGTCCTTCCCAGCGGCCTCACTTCGTCGACTTGTGTTAATGATGGTGGCACTCGTAGTACTGCTGCTCCAACTTTTGTCAGCCACTTGTGCCGGTTCATGAGGTGTGCCACCGCCACGGGCACCCAGCACCAATGAAGCAGGAGAATTGGCGTCAACTTCCGACGTGCTCTGATTCTCATCCACAGCAATTGCGACACCAACAGCACGAGTTCCTTTCATCGCCAAAAAACCTCCTGACGAAGACGGAGACGCAGAACCTGAGTCCATCAGGTATGCTCTGGCTGAACCGGAACTCGATGTCCTTCGACTCCCTTGACTCTGAAAATGTGTTGGTAGGCGACGACTCACCGTCACAACTCCTTTATTTCGTACACTAACTGGCCGCGACACATGTTCCACATGACCCATGCGGTCACTTGACGTCCACGACACCAAACACAGGATGACCAGCAATCTCATCCCATTACCATGACGTCCCATTCTTCCACTGTGGGTCCTCTATGACCCTTGACCTTCCTTGTTACAGCTATTTTCTTTGTCAGTGCAGTTTCTCAGGTCCACAGTCTCATTTTCCCATGCACTTGCACTTTGCCCCGGGAACAAAGCGGACATATGAATCCGACGTCACGCCCGTGTCTCAGCTTCAAGGACTTCAACCCTGAAAGTGAAAAAGGAAATCCCATTTCAATTACTAATTACAATTTCCTTCCTAAAGTTACCACCATAATTTCAATGTACATTTCATCGCCTCCTACGACTACGGTAAACTTAATGCAAAATCCACGTCATTTTTAAACAGTACTTTATACCTTTTCAAAATCAGAATAATAACAGTTTTCTGCTCTGTTCTCCAACATGGCCATTTAAGAGTGGCAGCAGACAAGTCGGCTCGGCAATTTGCCACTTTGTTGTTATCATAGAAAAGTTACCGGTAAAATAATTGCATCATCGTTTCCTATCATGTTTCGTATTGCAAAAAAAGGAATTCAACCCTAATAAAACTATGGGTTTGAGGAACGAGTAACACAAATGCACTCGCAAAGAACCGCTTAAAACCATATTAGCAAATTGCAAATACTATACATTTTAAAGGGATGTTTTATTTTGAACGACATCCAAAACAAACAACGGGCATTGTTTGTGAACTAGGATCATCTCGTTTTGATTATTTGTTTTATTTACACTCAAAAGTCGTACAAATGTAGAAAGATTTGATAAGCTGCATCTTTTCCTATACTCGCTTCTCCTAATCCTAATGCTGTTGATGCTGCGGTCAGACAACTGTACACACGCACAGTCTGAATGCTACGTCACGCCACTAGAAGATTTGATGATGAGACAAGATAACTTTTTGGATACGATTGGGTCAGCAATTCACTGAGCAGTGAGTTTAATTGAGTTTAGAAACTGAGCTAAAGCTTCTAGCCATAAGATAGTACAGTAGTCAAAATACGGTACAAAAATTTACCTCACAAAGTATAATGAAACAAATCGCATTCTCAATATTGGAAAATAAAATGTTGAAAAAGTCAATTCGAAGTCTTGAAAACTTGAAAGGTGAATTCCAAAGGAATTGACCGTTAGGATGAACTGAATGTGTGGACTTAGGATTGAAATGATGGACATGGATACAAAGGGATTAATAAAGTCGGATTCTGAGAGAACATCCATTTGCTGTACAGTTTGTTGCTCACAATGTTAATTGCTTGAGTAAGCAGGGAAAATAGCATTGGAGCATAGTATAGAAAGCATAGGATCCTAATTTTCCTAATGTGCTTCTCTGTTTACCTATGCGAATTTTGACATTGTGCATTTTGGAAGTGATCTCTCAAGAGCAAGGTCATTTAACGGAGGAGATGAGATGACGAGCTATTGTTGTTGTGATCTGTTTGATGAGCATGGCATGAGCAAAATAAGAATTTCTCTCCACTTGACGTGATTCAATTGAAGAAGACATTATTATTGTGAATGTTGGAAGTTGATGCTTTCTCACTCACAACAACACAAGAGTAAGCTCAAAGGGAATGCTGACTACAAACAAACTTGCACTGGCGGTCCCAAACAACGACAAACAAAAAGAGAAGAAGCCAGCTGTGATTTGAAAATGGTTTGAAAAACCAGGTGAGACGAGATATGAGACAGAAGAGGACCGCAGATCCGCGCACATGCTCATCGTGCTTTTCAAGGCAAAGGAGGAATTAGAGAAATGCAGAGTTGCAGAGTTGCAGAGGAAGAAGCTGAAGGAAGGGTTCCGCAAAAAGAATTGCAAGGTGCAGTTTTAAGTTGGTCCTATGATGAGGACATGACAGAGAGGCAGACGATGATGGCTGCAAGCTCATTGTAAAGGGACAAACTTAATACCCTTGCACATTCTATACTCATAAGAGCTTTATTTTTTGACAAGAAGAAGAGCAAAAGGCATCGTCATCAACATGAGCAACAGTAAAGAACCAACGTCTCTTCTTCTGTGTCTGTTTGTGTGTACCTCAAAAAAGCCTTTCTCTTCATCACGGTCTGATTGCTTTCCTCTGCTCCTTCTCAGAGGTCTCAACTCTCAAGTCTCAAGCTCCCTTCTTCGTTGTTGTTGATGCTCCTCACTGCTATGAAAATGCAAATCTCACATCAAATAGAACAGGTACAAGCGTTTGTTCTCTGATGAGCATCATGAATTGTGTATTGCACGCACTGGAAACTATGAATGGTTCTCCGTTTTGCTCTTGCTCACTTCTTCTTGTTGGGTTCCGCTTTTTGTGGGATGCATAGATGCATTCCCATCTACGTCTCCCCTTACCAAAAACCTTTACTATACTATATCCCACAAACTACACCTTATATAAAACTATAATTTTTACTCTATTTTTTAAGATGCGTCAACTTTTTTTATCTTTCTACTTATTACATTACAGATTACAGTCTGAGATTTGATGAACAACAATCTCATATCTCATTGATGACTGAGACAAGCAAGATCACTTGACCACCTGCTGTATGATTCTCCGTTCTTGTGACCCGAGTACAGGGGCTTTTGACTTGTCATTTATTAAATGATCGGATTCAGGATTCACTTTTGCCTATAATGCGTGATACGACATGATTGTTGTGCGTGTAGGTGGAGATGACTCTATAATTACCCTGAGAACAATAGAGGATGACAATGATCCCCACACTGTCTCCTTCCTTTATGTTCAACTTGACATTCTCAATTGTCGTTCCTTGCACTGACACTAACTTGACTTTTTTTTATATGCCGCTTTACAAATCCCATGAGAATTCTCGTGAGGATTCAGGAGCAGCACGAGAACCTCCGTCCCAATGCCAATAGATGTGAATCTTTTATAAGAGTCTTTAAATGTGACAAATCTCACCAACTTTACGACAGACTCAATAGCATTTGAGTTGTTTCATTTAGGAAACACACTCAAATGAGAAAATCCCCGGTAAACAAAGGATTTGACGACAAACCATTCATTTCACGAATCCTTATAAAACGAAGTATAATAGTATAGTGCACACGCACGAATTAATCGTATACTGTGTGTCTTGAATAGTTATAAAATGCTCCTATAGATTCGATGTAGAGAAAGAAATGTAGAAAATGCAAAAAAAAGACTGTTTAGTAGGTTTTTGTTAAAAGTGTGTGACTTTTGGCAAAAACAACCTCCTACAAGCCCAAAGCTAGCTCAGAGGAGCAATGTGTCACATAGACATAGTACTAGTTTCTTTTTTCTTCTTTTTACACACACAACAAAGTAAAGTAGAATGACGGAGTGAAAAGTCTGACTGAGAGTGCGGTCGTGCCGTGTCGTTTGTCGTTTCCTTCGTGGCGTATCCACTTTAACAACCATAAACTCACAAACTTAATAGTCAACTACACACTTCCCTGCATCTTTTAAAGCATTTGATGACTTTTATGTTTTGCGGCACACTCATTTGTTTTCATATTTGTCACTCGAGAGAGTCTCGAAGTTTTTTTGGTTTTTAAGGACCTTTTTTCGTATTCCTTCTTGTTGTTGATGCCAACTCAAAACGTTCCTTTGCTCCTCTGCTGACACTCCATAAACTGAATTTAGCTCCTGTTCCGTACTGTAGTAACTCGTATTATTTAAGTAGTGCGAAAAAGAAAAATGCATGCATTTTAGTAAATATAATTGCGAATGTGTATAAAGTATAATGCATTTTCACATTCACGTTGTTGCAAAGCTCACGCAGAGACGCAGAGGGAATGACAAAAACGTGAATCAGAAAAACGATGCAGTATGAAATTAAATGCAAGACAAAAAAAGACACCCGGATTGTCAGGCAAATTATCGCTTTCTGTGCCTTTCGCATAGGTTAATGGTGTGTGGGAAGTCATTACATGGTTTGAAAACAAATTTTCAAACACGGTGCATGGCTAATATTACAAAAAAAAAGAATTTGTTTATGACACCCGCCTGAAGACTCCTTGTCAGTCGGCGTCGTGAAAGTTGATTACAAATTATTACTCGTCCACAACAGACAAGTCAGGGAATGAGTCTCAGCCTGTGTGCACAAAATGCACTATTTGTATTGTAAAAATGATTTTATGCGAACAACAGAACTGAGACTTGAGAGATTTTGTGATTTGATTACTCAAAGCAAACGCTTTATCATTCCTTTCATTAGCTACGGATTCATGCACTGTCCACATGGCACAAGAGGACCCGTTCCTTTTCGTAAGTGAAAGTTTTTTGCATATTTTGGCGTATGTCTGTGTGCAAATCTTTTTTTTTTTCATTCAAAAAAAACGTTTCCGAGCGGACGTGCATTACTTATCCTTGTAAAACAGTTTGAGAACACGATGATTAAAAAGAGCAGTTAAATTGGCATTCAATCATCATTTAAAGCCACGAATTACAAGAGAAGAAGGAATTTTGGACCAGAAAGTGAATCTTAAGTCCGCACTTAAAAAATATTTTTACAAACTTTTTTTTTGCAAGTACAAAAACACTGATCTCCATCCAAATCCAATTGTATACATTCTCAAGATTGTGTGAAGCATACATAAAAAGCGCAACAGTTACAAGATGAGAATCCGACTCACTTGCATTTTATATCACTTCATCTCTCATAGCTCGTGTGAAACTTTGCCAGTTTGAGTTTAATCAAACGGTGTTTTTTTACAATTTAAAATTTATCCTTTGAGCATTATAAAAAGTTACGGCACACACAAGTTACAACTATAACTATAATCTTTAAAGCTACAACTTCCGTTTGCTAATCCTTTTTTGCTAAAGTACGAATACATACGTGCCAGGCACCAGACAGCATAAAACTCGTGGCACCGCTCCTCCCTCAAGTGTTTTGCATGCAAAAACTCGCACATAATAAAAACAATGACAGTTTATCTCAATAACAGCAAACTCAACCTTCAACGACAAAAACAACAGTTAAATCAAATCACAGCATGTACGTTAATTTCAGATCAAGTAAAAGTGATACGAGAACATTCATTACATTTAATGAACTCGTTTTGTTTCCTCCGCAAATTGTTGGACTTATAAGTTTAAAGACTGTTTTAGTAAATTCTTTAACCAAAATTTCTCTTGTGAGCGATGGAAATTGACAAACATGATTTTTTTCTCATAATCAGCTTATTGTGTACTAAAAAAAACTCGTAAAAGCTAATCAGTTGACCTGTCAAATCTGCCACGAAACATAACTCAAGTAATAACTCATCATCATCAACATCATTGCGCACATTGAACGCACACGTAAATCCTCATACTTACATGCAACTTGCAAAAGGAAAACTTTTACTTGCAAAATTTGTATTAAAAAACGAAACTGAGGATTCAGTGATCCGAGCGCTATTTTTTAATATAGTTAAAGAACGCATGTTCAAATTCTGAAGATTGGTCAGATTATTGCATCATCGCCATGTTTTCACTCAATTTGGAACATAATGTGAAAGCATTTATTAGTAAATGTGGGAAGATTATATGGACGTATACATCTTAAAATTAAATCTTTCTGCTCAAACCTGCCTTTTGTTCATACAAGACTTGGATTGAACACTAATTAAGAATCCCTATTGCACATTAAGTACATATAAACTCATTAACATTATTACTGTTATCTGTTATGGTAATAGTAATAATTGTATCGTTGTGCTGTTATCGCCTTCTTTTCGCTATAAAGCAAGAAACCATCAAAGTGCTATAATTGTTTATGTAATGCAGTGGTAAAAGGGCTTGAACAAGTACAAAATCTCATTAATGTGAACCTAATTCAAGTTGCATGTGCTTTTCTATACACATCTTACGTATTCACAATTCGGACAAAATTGGAAAAAAAGTGTTATAAAATTCACAGGTCATGAGACAAAATATGTTTGAAATTGTTGGTTTTGTCAAATCGAAATCATGTCAATTGTAGCAAGCAGAATTAGACTTTGCCAATTGAAGTTTAATGACACAGATGAAAAAAACCAAGTTTTGTGCGGCATGCGTATTCACTCACAAATTCTTTTCCTGCAGTTCGGGAAACGAACCAGGTCAATACCTTCTTGGGAACGAAATGAAGAGAAAAAAAATCTGCAAGGATGCTCCTTTGCTGCTCCTCTACCTGTTGTGTCGTGTGGTCGTGTGTATAATGTGTAATGTGCACACGAATATAACAAAAAGAGTTTATGAGACGAAAACGAAGCCTCTAATTGCTACTCCAATTGTGCAGAACTCCTCAACTCAAACCAAAAATCATGCATCGAAGAATCCATCGTTCAGCTCCAATTTCGCGATGAGGTTTTTTCATTCCTCTCTTTGATGATTGCTTCAACAATTTATGAATC
>JABASF010000404.1:0-43507 GCA_019776145.1 Harlomillsia oculata | reverse complement strand
TATAATCCTTACAGTGCTTGTGTGCATTGGCTCCACAGTTTCGACATTTGTATCCTTGTCGAATGAGTCCCCAAAGCTTTTACACAGAAACAATTTTCGTCAGAAACACGAGTCAAGTACGATTACTACAGTATTTCATTAAAATGTCAAGTCTATAAAAGTGTAGCAGGACAAACTTGTAAATAAAATATTGTAACTTACTAGTCCAGAGCAGTGAATACAGAATGTAGGCTTGAAATACGTGGTTTCATGAAAGTCATGACGCGAACCAGTTTTTTTACGGTTTCGTAAGTATCTTTCCATCTCCAGTTTGCTGATCATCCCGTCTCTGAAGCAGAATAAGTGAAAAGACAAGAAAAGACATAAGTTTTGATTTCAAGAGGAATAAGATGACGAACAAAATAGCTACCGATTCTCATCAAGAACGAAGAAAGCGTCAATGGACGGGAAATTAGTAAGGATGGCTTGGAATTCTTCTTTGCTGATGAAACCATCGTGATTGCTGTCGAAGCTGCGAAACACTGCGTCCACCATGGAAGCAACTTGTCTCTCTGTGATTTCCGATTTCGTTGGGGAGATCTGTATGTGCAATACATCGTAAGTACCATCCAAATGCAATTACATCATGCTGTGCGACATACTTTGGTGAGATTGCAATTATATAAACTCGTAGTATGTACAGTACGTATACGCGCAACGGCGCAACGTCAAAAACTTATCCCAGGATAAGCTTGGAAAATGCACAGTAGAGCTCAAAGTATATCAGTTAGACGGAGCATAGAAAATGAAAGGAAAAATTGAGATACTCACGGAAGTGGCGGTTTTCGGTTCTCTCGAGAGTGAAAGCTCATAAATCTCATCTTCTGAGTATGCCAAATCCAAGGAGACCTGCGAATCAAAATAGATTGTGGAATGAACACCTGCGACTTTGCGTCTTTTCCTTTTTCTTCGAAAAATGATTTCTCTCGAGAATTAAAATTGTCCGTGTATGATTTTTTGCTAGTAAGAAGAAGGGTGTTGTGCAAATACCCGTAGCGTATTCAGTAGATCAGTATTCGCTTGAGCTGGGGGCATCGACTGTTGCAAATCTTGGAGCACCACGAAGATTTGAGACAATTGAGTCATCTTCCGAAACTACCCGAAGCAAAAGGGAAAGAAAGAAAGAGAAGTTAGTTTCAAATGGAAAGCAACCGTCACGAAAGAACTTTTTAAAAGGAATCTTCATTTGAAAAAAAAAGATTCTCAGAAAAGAAAATCTTATGGTACGATGAATTTCGAGAATTGAAAAACAGCAAAAAAAGAGAAAGCATAGAGCTTACATTGATGAGTCCCTTTTCCGCGAAATCCGGTAGAGCCGTGTGCAAACAGATAAGGTCTTTCAAATGAACGCCTCTGAAACAAAAAATGATTATGGCATTCACGCATTCACTTTCATTGTTCGCCATACAATATGTTTATTTATATACAGCGTTCCATTGTCATTCAAGCTTCAAAAAGCAACGGAAACGTTTTCTTTTTTGTCGTTTACCTAGCATCAAATTCCAAAATGTAAAGGAAATTGCAAAAGTGAGTGCTTGACTATCATCGTGTGTTACAGTAACACGAGAGAAAGTTAAAGTTACAAAGATTTGAAGCGAGAGTGAGAGAGAGACAGACAGGAACGGGAAAATTCGAGAGCTTGCTTGCTAGTACTATTCTACTAGTGTATTCTACTTATATGTACTTATGTATAGTGCCAAAAGAAGTAATGCAGTAGCAGTTTAGTAGTGTATGTTTGGGAAGTTGTACACATAAGGTAAGCCCCAGGTGGTACACATAACTTTGGTAATCTGTCACGGTACCAATTAACTATTCATGCCAAGTTGGCAACATCTGTCATTTCCAGTTGCCCTTGCAGTCATTTAATCTCGTCAAAATCTTCAAGTGTAACTGCGCCGAGTCAATTCAAAATGGGGGAAAAGCCGAAAAGCAATAGACGAAATAGCATTTTCAAAAAACCAAGTTTGGATCAAACAAACTATAAGAAGGAAACTCGATTTCTTTCTGCACTGCAAACCAACCGTCGTATGGTGTTTATTATTATTGTGTGTTCGTTTCACACTTGATGTAATTCCGTTCCGAGGCGTTGAACGTGAAAACGCGAACGAGATTTATTAAAATTTCTTCTTTCCGCTTTCCCCTTCACTTTGGAGAATTGGCAAATCCTTGTAGATTATATATTAATACATTAGTTCTTTTGAATCAAAATGAAAAGCATTACAGTTCTTTTCCTACGCAAAATGGTATTAATAAAAGTGATGGCTTAGGATTACCGCATTTCCAAAGAAAAATGTTCATATTTTGTAGTATTTTTAGGATTTGTAGGAGGATGTGAAGAAAAGGATCCACGACAAAAAATGCTACTAAAGGGAAAATCGAAAGATAAGAAGAAGAAAGTCTTTTTCCTAGGAAAAATGCAAGTGTGCTTTTTTTTCATGCTTTTGACTTGTGTTGCACAATAGCACATCGGTGTCGAGTGTGGGAGTTTCACAGAACATACTAAGCTTGGTGGAAAGCATGAAAATCTAGTAAAACAGGGACTTACAAAATGGGAATTTTAAATCCCTTGCTGTCAGAGAGAGCTTTCCTGTACAAGCTGAAGTTTGAAGCTGAGGACACGAGAGTTGTCAATTCAGCCAATGCCTTCCTTTCTTCCACTGGGACACAATCCATTGTTTTGGACAGGCGAGCTAAGGCACTGTGACTCAAGCTGCCCACAACCCCCATCAAAGAATTGAAGTTTTGTAGTCGTCGCAGATTCTGTTTTTCATAATCAAAAAAATATTGAATAACAGGAGCAGTTAAAGTATCCATTATTCGTTATCACTAGCACTACCGCTAACGAGGTACCTCGTTAATCTCACAAACGTGAATTCTTCCTAGAAAAACAGTCTTTTCACTTTCACTTTTACATGTTTACCTTTCTTTGAATTATGAATGAACCAACAACAATCCTAGGAACTTTAGACGCTTTTTATTTGCGTATACTGGGAAATCGGACACGAAGTCGTTCAAAAAGTACAAGACGGCATTAGTATTAAACCTGTTTTCAATGCCGACAGTCGTAGTCGGCATCGTTTGCAATGAATAAGTGAAAGAACAAGGGCTGGCTATGGTCCGAAAAAGGCTTTTGGTGGAATTCCGAGTGGAATCCTTCTTATATTATTCTTATTGCCTACACGTTGTGCACGCAGGTGAAAGCTAACGTCAGGAATGGCAAAACGCCATGCCATATAATCTTACGATTATGTTTTTATGAAAAATCCAGAATACTAGAATATGAAAGTTCAAAACCCATTTAGAAACACGCAATGCTTTCAAACTGAATGAAAATATTATATAAAGTATGTTTTGGATCCGTAAAAGCTGTTCATACATTCCTAATGATGAGGACGCAAAGAGATTCAGGCCAGTCAGTTTTTGAGCTCGACAGAAAATCGGCCAAGGAGTACAAAAAAGTGGAAATATGTACACTGCAGGAATTCCTGGAAACTGCCTTGCCGGATGGGAAAGAGAAAGTGATCTCATTCTGGTCTGACTGACTGAGATGAAGTTGAAAATGTGCATTTTGGGAAAAGAGCTCCAGTTCGGCTTCTCTAGTACTTTCTTCTTGTGGGAATACGTAATACGTACAAAGTAGAAAAGACTTTTCCACTAAGCGGCTTTCATATTTTAACCAGTAGGGTTTTTAGTTTGATGAACACAGCAAAAAGATTGCGCTGATCAACTTTTTTGTTTTTAACATTATTAAAAAAGAGTTAAAAAGTGCAAATCGTAAAAGTATACGAATGTTTTAAAATGTGTTGTTTGCTTTTCTTTCATTTTAATAAAGGAAAAAAGTTGTTTACGAACTTTGGCAACTTGGACGAATTTAACAATGACATCGGCTCGCTGATTTGGTGTAGGACGACTGAGAACCACGCATTGAATCCATTGCGACAATCCATTAAAGAGAGACACAGACCGTTCCAATTTGGCGTTTTCTTCTAATGTGCCTGTTTCGGCGTAGTTTTTAAAGTCCTCAAACTGGAAAGAGAAATACAAATTGTATGTTTGGGTGGAATGCCTGTAGAGAGGAACTTATGAGGTGAAGTTGCAACTTCATCCGCTGACAAAAACATAAAAGAGGAAAAATCTAAGAATGAAAATTCAGAGAGAGAAAGTAAGTAGAAGCATACATTTTATAAAATGTAATGGCAAAGGAAAAGCAGTAGGGAAAGTTTTTGAAGTAAACACATACTCTGAAACGGCTCTTTCTCGTGTCCTCGAGTTTTTGTTCATTATGGCGAGGAAAACGAGCCTCATAAAAGTTGTGTTCGCCTATATTCTCATCTCCCTGTGAGCCAACCTCTCACCTTTACACAACCACTTCATTCTACCCGACAACTTTCTCCGCCGTGAAAAGTCTTCGACAACGAGATTTTCACTCACGGGACACGACTCTTCCTTTGGTTCCTTTACCTTTGCCTTTTCACAATAGTCGTCTACATCTAACACACTTCATCAACTATGTAAACTGTAACATTCAATATTTCTCCAAGCTTCCTCCTTTTTAACACCTTCTCTCCTTCTCCCAATTGTTACTTTCGTTTTTTTATTTCTCTGCTCAGAATACAGGTAGCTGGTCCAATTTGCACACAGATTCTTGTATCTATCGTTTCTATTCTACTCTATTCGTTTCATCCCTTTAATACTGCCATTGGAAAAGTAACTTGCAAGTTGCAAATGACAATGTGACATGGTACTAGTATAGTACAGTTGAGTATAGTACATAATGTTAGATACATAACATAGGCACATAGTAGTGCTGTTGGTAATTTTACACTGTAAAGTTTTGAAGGCGGAGACGCATAGACAGGGAGAAAATAAGCGAAATGAGAATGAATGGATGACTGGTTTCGGGAGAAAGTGAGGACGAACATAGTCATTTTGTAGCAGAGGGCTATTGTCGTGAACTCATTCGAGCTTAGCTGCATGGAAAAAGTTGGAAGAAGCCGTAGGGAAGAGCTAATTAGTGGAACCGGAGAACAAAGCAGTGAACGGAAGCACAAGAGGAAGTATCATAAAAACAATACTCAACTGTGATACGTCTCATGATTTTATGCTCCAGGAAAGTCAAGTGATGAGCTAACTCGTCCGGCTCCAAGTGATTAAAAATGAGGGACACTTTGCGACATGGACGACAAGTCTCGGAATCCCGCAGGGACACATTGCGAATCCAGTCATAGGACGGCAAACTGCTGAGGCTCAACATCTCAGCACGCAAAGAGTTGCCACTGGCCTCCACGGATGAAATAAAGTCTTTCATGAGTCCTTGCAGGCGCACGTCCAAACCAAAGTGAATTGGGAAGTTACTCAACCAGTACCTTCAGTCAGTTGTTTGTATGTACAAAGAGAAAACACAACATTTTACAACAAATTCCAGCTTTTTAACAAACAAATTATAGCATGATAAGAATTCTCAGAGTGCCCCGAGAAAAGACATACCTCACGGCATTTATGACCGAAGCCCGGTATCTCTCGGTCGGACAGCTGACAATGCTGTTATGAAGACAGCAAGGGTCTCTAAAGCAAGGGGCCATGGTCGTGGCCGAGTTGTAGTGAACAACAAGGAGTGACATGAGTTCAGGGGAACATGTGAACCAGGGATGCATGAGGAAGAGCACACGGGGAAAGCTCGTAAACTCTTCACGAATCTCTCCAACAGGCTCTAGAAAACACAAGAGTAATGAGAACATGATGAAAACTTAATGGCCATTGACCATTCTGCAAAAGGTCAAAGTGACATGTTATATCTTTGTTCTATTCGTCACATCCCCAGAGCAGAATTAAGTAGGCAAAACGACATCCTGGCAGTCGTAAGTAGTGGAAATGCCACAACGGGAATGGCAGTGTGGTAGTGCTTTCACATTAGCAATATTATATTATATAAGAATAATAATTGTTATGCAACTATGACTTTCCACTTTTTGCATTTATGACATCCCTTGGTGAAAGCACAAAGGGCTTTACGAACCGTTGACTCGTGATAAAGGAAACGAGGGAAAGCGAAGAGAGAAATTTCATATAAACAGCGACTGTAAAGCACTTTTCGCAAGTTCTCTTGTTCACATCAATCGACAGTTTTGTTATGTTATACGCGAAGCGTGACCTTCACAGCCTCCAAGCAAAGTAAACGCTGAATCCTGACACAAAGTCAACTGCTCAATCTTATATGTCCTATATATGTACAATCCTTCCAGAATCCGAAAGAAAACAACCAAAATCGTAACGCAACGCAACCTTCTACTGTTCTACTCCTCATGCCAAAGCCACGTTTTTTATTGTGGTTATGCCGTTATGCGGTTTGTTTTCATTCCTTTTCCAATTTTCAAACGGATGGACGGATACGGAATAAACAAACAGAAGCATAATATAATGTTGTAGTCTCTTGGATGAGATCTTCCCGACAGAACCAAATCCCACAATGTTTATTTTATTTTTATTAGACTTGAGAAAAGAAAACGAAAGAATGGGAAAAAGGGAAACTCACTGAAGGATTGAACACAGAGACGGACCAGAGCTGCAAGACTTGCAGCTCGAATAGGTACACCTGGAAGAATAGGTCTTTCATCTTCCACGAGGATTTCTGCATCTTCTAGTTCTAGTAGTTCAAAATGAATGGGATTTGAACCGGAACCACTTGTCCATGAACCAGTGGCCCTTGATCCTCCAGATACTTGAAACTGAGAACGTCTCTGCTCAGCACTCCGATGACCCCGACTTGCACTCGGCGACACACTAACTGGCTCTTCCCTTGCCAGTTCTTCCATCGTCCCATGCTTTTTGGTACAGCCACCTTTTTACGAGCAATACTTTGCAACAACGAAAATTGGAAAGCACTTCATAGTAATTTAGAGTGTGCGTAATTTCATTGGAGACTCTTTTGAAACTGAATTATATGCTAAAACGCGTGCACTTAATACAATTTCCGTGACTAATAGGAATTTGAATCTCGAGATGATTGCTTTCGTAATATAAAATGGAAAACTGAAAATTTGGAAGGTATATGATTATGAAAGAGGTTGGAAAGGTAAAAGATTGGGCATGGAGAAAGTGAGAGCAACACACAAATACAGAGAAAGAGAGAGCGACGACGACTCTAGGAGTGGATAGACGTGAGTGTGACAGGCGACTGAGAGAAAGTAGAGTCGACTGCTGCCTAAGACTCAAGACTGCGTGCTTTTCCAGGTTCTCATGTAGAAGTCCTCGTGTCTCCAGTCTCCAGGCAGACGAAAAGAGGTTACTCAACCAATACACGTTGTTCCTTCGCACAGAAGAGAAATGAAGACCCACATTATTCAACGGTAGGAAAGGGAACGGACCACACTAACGCTAAGTCGAGCAGAGCAGGCAGGCGAATGGAAAGTCATTCCCGTATTTCGGATACTATCGGATTCAAGTCCATGTTTCATTCTGTCCATGCTTTTTGAATCACATTGACTTGTGCATCGAGGTTTGCGTTTGTTTAGAGTTTTCTCTGGGATTGCATATCTGAAGATGTTGTTGCCGTGAGGGATAAGCGTGGAGAAGACAATTTGTAGGGAGCGAGAGAAAGCAGTAAGAAAGCACACACAATGAAGCATTGACGCAGGAGGATTCAGTTAGAAAAGAAAGCGATAAAATTGGTATTCTTTTCTTCGAAGCAGAGCCAACAGCCAAGTCAAGCAAAGTAGATATGCTTTAGCGATAGTGAAGTGTCTTTGCCTATGTGCTTGTGCTTGTTTGTTGGCATTTTGGCAATGGAGTGGGAAAAGTGTGCAATTTGTTCATGAAGAAAGGAATAAACGAAGTGACTGGCGGCTAGTACTGGCACGACCTTAGGCCACGACATGCAGGGAAAACCTTGAGGATATGCTTTAAGAGGTTTGGATGGGTTGAGCACTGAGGAACACAGAAAAGCAGCTGAGGGAAAATGCGTCACGTCACTCTCGTATCGATTACTCCACTCCTGGGAATGAGGGAGATGCATCGAGTTCGGCGGCGGTCCTGTCCTATTTTCGGCCACCGAATTCCTCCCTGTGGGCCAAAATGACGGGAGTCTCATGTCGCTAACTCCCGCACGTCATTCCTTCACCACAATCAACCATTTCCTCCTGTCACTGTCACGAATCGCTTCCAACTTTCTCTCAAACTCTTTCATACACTTTCCATACACGCATATCATTATCATTAGTTTTTACTTTTAACGTCTCAACTCCAACCTTTTCCTCGGCGACTTTTAGAAGCTAGCAGAAGTCATCAAAACTCCCCGACACCAACAACACAGTCAGTGTCAGCACCAAAAGTCATTTCAAACGTTCAGTCTATTTACCAACGCTTCATTGTTCTCATCTCCTTATCTTCAATTTTTAATTACAGTTGAGTTTTTTATTAAATGCTTTGAAACAAAAGTGCCTAAAACAAATATAATAAGACCATATAGTAGTACATAGTAGTTAAACTATATTCTGTGCTCATTGGCTCGTCTTCATCACTTTCACTTTACTGAGTGAAATGCCAAGTGTTGAAGAGTTTGAGACTTCCATTTCTATGAGTAGTCGATGAGTACCTAGTGAGTATAGTGAGTAGTCTACGTTTAGAAAGAGTAATAAAAGGGTGAATTGATGCATATCATAATTTGAAAAGGGAAAGTAGAAAGTCTGAACCTAATTGGACGGAAACACAGAGAAATAATAGAAAATAGGAAAGTAGAACTGCTCAAGGGGAACTGCGTAGTAGGCCGATCTATTTCTGACCAAAAACGTCGCATGAGCCGTCTGTCTCCACTTTCAACTGATTTATTCTTCCGACAGTCAACACTGTTCCTGCCTGTCATCGATTATGCAATTTGCATCGCCTCTCGGCCTCTATACTATTGTCTACAACCGGCACCTGCCTCGGTCGACTCTAATCCAACGTTTCCACTCCTTCATTCTTTTCGAGTGAGTGCTTCAAAACAAAGCCAATTCCACAGCACGATTCATTTCTTTCCCTCTTTGGGCGTTTATTCAGTCAAATGGTAGCAAAGTGTAAACGCAAACAACTTCAATTTACTACTTTTAGTACTTTTACAAACTGTACTACACACGCAACACACTGATATCCGTACATTCATAATAATTTGACAGTATCGTCATTCGTCCAACCCTTGTTCCAATTCCTCCAAGAAAATGTTGCATTTATACTTCAAAATTCTTATGGCTTGCACAAATAGCTCGTTCGGGAGAACAGATCCCGTCGCCTCAATGGAAACTAATAAGAAAAAATTGAAATTCATTATTGCCCATAAACCATGAATAAAAAGTTTCATAAAAGCATATAATAGTACGTGAGATGACTTACAAATATGATGATCTTTGACACGTCCAAGCTCCACGCAGTCAGCGAGATCATCGTACCTCAAAACATTTCGGCTACACGAATCGTAGCGAGCGTTCTTCACTTTTGCTACTTTTTTCCCTACAAAAACCAATCGCAAAAAATTATTGAGGGGGCACTTTCGCACTTGTCCAACTTCAAGAGAAATCTCACCTTTTGATTCGACAAGTTGAATAACACCAGGAGAAAAACACTTCTGGAGACGTTCAGCAGCTTCTCCACTAACTTCTTTCAACAGCGTAATTTGAGGAAGGAGACGATAAAATGCCGTTCCTAGTACACATTATACAATATAATAGTAAGTTTGAAAAGAGAAGTTGACTAACAAGTAACAACAAACAATTTAGTGAAAGCACACAGCGACGATCCAAGTGCATAAAACTTTTAATTGAATTCCGTCGTGTATCATCTACGAACTCACCTACTGGAGAGAATTTCGCATGATCTTTCCCTACACCCTTCACGGCTTTTAATCTCATGTTTAACTCGTGACCTGGTCGAAGCTTGGCTATCACAATCTTATCCACAGAAGGGCCAACGTCACTCGCTTTGAAATATGATGCTTGACTCCCGACTGGTACCCATCTCAAATGATTGGAATCCACTGAAAATTCATTATATTAAATGACATAAAAACACATTAATCTCCATACTATGCACTTATGCAGTTACCCACTTACCCAAATGGTTCACGTAAGACTTTTCAGCATCCGTGGGTATTGGTATCGACGTCGACTCAGTGGAATGCTTAGGATCCCATGTACATTTTATTTTCAGGTCAAAGTCAAGAGTGGTCACCGCAAGAACTTCTGGGTCCTTTTCATCTTCTATATTTAAACGAAAATGTGAAATTCCAAACTCGCCAAACTGTCATGTAACAATTAACATTAAGGAGAATCTTAAGGACAGAAAAGCTTAAAAGTCAGTAAAGGAATGATTTGATTGCGAAGGAAATGCAAAATGCAACAATGCGTTTTGACTAAAAACATTCATGAAATTCTGGCAGAAAATGAGATGCCAATGCCAAAATCCCATTTACATTATTTATTACACTACAATACATAAGATGCCAACGTCAACGTCATCAAACTCAATGCTGCTTCAACAAATGCATTCATGTAGGACGTTGCACGTTACAGTGTGAGTGTGGGATTAATATTGTACGATAGATAACACAGGGATGGAATGTGCATATCCAATGCATTTTTGAAGTCTCATAATCCGCCTCCATGCAAATTGTAAATGACAATCAAGAATCAAGAAACATGACGAACAACGAGCGAGCGAGGATGGAAAAACTCTGTATCTGCTTGATAAGGACATTGCTCGCTGGGTTTTGTAAGTACAAGCATACGAAATGATCATTACCTCTCAAGCAGTGGGGGTATAGCTCAGTGGTAGAGCATTCGACTGCAGATCGAGAGGTCCCCGGTTCAAACCCGGGTGCCCCCTAGCTTACTTTTTGTCCTTTTTCTCCCTACTTTTCGAATTTTTTTTTCTATCTCAATCTCAGGATACCTTTACCCAGTTCAAGCTACAATTCCAATACAATTACAATCAGTGGTATGGCTAAGAACGTAAATTATACGATTTTTTTGATTACGCGGGACCCCAGACAAAATGAGTTAAATGAGCACTACCAAACCTAATCGCAAAGGACTAACGGAGATGAAATGATGAAAGAGTAGTGCAGTTAATCGTTTTTGTAAGAGGTCAAAGTTGAAAGTTCACATTACCGTCTGTCACCATTTTAAAATGCCGGGCATCAGCCTTGAGCGGGATGAGACCAAGGCGATGAGCCAGTACTTCATCCGGAATCACGGACGTGTTGTTGAACATATGAACTTTCTCAATAGCCATACTTGGAACCTGAATCATTATAATAGATTCATCATTACCGAATTAATTAAATAGTGTAAATAGTAGTTTGTATTTTCCTAACTTCAGCTATCAGAATCCTCCGAAAAGCATTCACAAGAGAAGCATCCATTCCAATAATGTCAAATTCCATTTCCGAATCAGCCATCATCACAACTTGCATCTGTATTTGCTATATGACAACATGACAAGTTAATCAAACAAGAATGTTTAAATGAATGTTACATAGTACTTCAATTTGCATCGTTAAATCATCGGCAGAATAATACAATTTTTCTTAAATTACCTTTTTAAACTTTTCTATATCCCAAGAATCATCGTACCCGGCGTAGCCACCGCAAAGAAAGCCGCTTACCTGAAAAAGCAAGTTTGAAAAGTTGTAACTGAACGAACTTTCAATTTCATTAAACAAATTAAAAAGAAAATAAACAAAAGTTACATCTTCAATCTCGTGCGCTTTCATAGTTGCACTCTCTCGACTTCTTTTGATATTCTGCATTTTGAGATTAATATGCTCTCAAAAACTTTTCGATTCCAATTCAATTATCCAATTATGTTAACTATATAACTAACGTATATTTTTAAATTCAAAAGAAGCGAAGTAACTTTAAATAGCCGACACATTAAGCACAATCCAATCAGTCTGTCTGTGGTTTTTGTTTGCAACTGTGCAAAGTGCAAGTGCACGTGTGGTTTATGCGAGGTAGCGCCGGAATTTCTGCGACTCAATCCGCTTCATTCAAATGTTCAGGGATTACAAGTTGTCAGAGTTGACGCCCCCGAAAAGTTTCTCGTCTTATTTGTGTTCGTGTCAAAGGTCATCGTGATTACTCAATACTCAAATTCATTCATAATGGTAAGGAAAGTTTGATTTTTTAGCCATATTTAATTTTTTTTCTCCAGACTCCTCTTTAATATAAAGCAATAATTTCATCAAGTTGTGGAGGTGGAGGGGTGTGCTGCTTGTCGAATTTTTAGTACATTTTTCAAGTTTTCTCCATTTTTTTCTAGATCCGCTTTATTCTCATTCAAAACAGAGCTGGGAAAACGCGATTAGCCAAATGGTATATGAATTTTGACGATGATGAGAAACAAAAGCTAATTGAAGAAGTTCATGCCGTCGTCACTGTTCGGGATGCAAAACATACTAATTTTGTTGAGGTAATTTTGTTTTCTACAACAATAATTTTATTGTAAAATTATTAATGATTGCGATTATTGATTATACAAGGATTAATACGTATTACGTTTCAGTTCCGAAATTACAAGATCGTTTACCGAAGATATGCCGGTCTCTACTTTTGTATTTGTGTAGATGTGAATGACAATAATTTGTGTTACTTGGAGGCGATTCACAACTTTGTTGAAGTATTGAACGAGTACTTCCATAATGTGTGCGAATTGGACCTTGTTTTTAATTTCTACAAGGTTTGTGCATGTTGTGAAATCTATTAAATTGATTGTAATTGTGACTGTGGTAGTTAGTTGTCTAGCTGTAGTTGTTGACTGATTGATTGATTTGATGGTGGTTTAATGGTTTTTATTTTCATTGTCTTTCTTTCGATAGGTTTACACTGTAGTGGACGAAATGTTCCTTGCGGGTGAGATCAGGGAAACCAGTCAAACCAAAGTGTTAAAACAACTGCTGATGTTGAATTCTTTAGAGTGAGAATGTGCTTTGTAAATATTCAATTCAAAGTGGAGCAAACTTTTTAATTTTGACGAGTAGTAGAAAATTACATAAAGCAATCTCTACAAAACATGATAATGAATCCCAATCACATTCCGTATGTTCAAGTGGTAGTAAAGGATATAAGACCAGTGAAAAACACTATATCAGTAGTTCATAGAATTTCTAATAATTATCAACAGAGTGATTCATAATGTCATTTATTTCAAATTCATTATAATAAGTCTGAATTCTGAATGTCAGGATAAAACAATTTAATTTCTTCATGCTGTAATTGAGAATAAAGCCGTATATGTACAAAATCACATAGCATCAGCATGTCAAGTTATTTAACAACTTCAATACTTATTAAAGTATACTGTTACAATTGACAAAGGATCTACTTTTACAACATCAATGAGGGCATTAAAATGATTTTATAATTTAGATGAAATTATAGCTACATACAACTTTAGCCGATACATTTTACAAGTGTCTTGCTAGAAATTAGAATCCATGGACATACTGGCAGAAGCAGAAGAGTATGCTGGGGATGACGTTAACGGAACTGATGGAATAGGAACTGGTCGCAAAGCAGTGTAGCGCGGTATTTGTGACCTTCTAGGTGAGCGATGACGAGTTCCAAGATTATCGAACATTTTCACGTTTTGAGATACTTTTCCAGCATTGACCGTCTTGAGTACCTGGATAGAATCACGATCCGGAGGGCGTCGAATACTTTCGAAATCCTTTCTTTTGAAGTTAAACATTGTTGCAGGAACCCAATCCTCTTCCGACATAGAATCGATGTTGATGGGTTGCTGGCTTATAATTGCGTTTCGTTTCGTACTTAAGCTCGGAGTTTTGGGGAGCATCGGAGCTGCAAACTCTGAAGGCTTTTTCCTAACGTAGTCAACCGTAGCACGACGAGGATGGATCGTCGCTGTGGGTTTTCTGGGAGACTTGTTTATATTCTTAACTGGCAGTGGTGGTGGTGGAAGTAACTGAGAACTGGTCATCCTTCTTAGTTTTGATCCGCTGGTTTGTTTCTCTATAACTCTTTCTTTCTTTAATTCTAGTTTCTGGACAAGCTCGTGAACCGAAGAAATACGGCGTAAGGGAGTATTTGTGGGTATTTCAAAATCTGAGCTGTTGTTGAGAGTAGGAGGAGTTTTGGCACGAGGCTTGTTTAATGAAGATCGGTTTTGTTTAGTGGTCGCTTCAATTTGAGGACAATTTTCGTCTTTTTCAAAAGGTGGGGTCTTTGCTCGAGGTTTATTAATAGAAGACCGTCTCTGTTGTGGTGGAGGTCGAGCTGGACTAGGCCGAGGACCGAGACCACTCTTCATAGTATTTGGGCGACCTCTCCGAAGAGTACAACGATTAGGAGAACCAGAACATGATTGTAGCGGCGGTGTAACGACCGAGCTAGTCTGTAAAGTATTATTGACAGTGTCCACAGGATTTTTCCCCTTCGAAGTAGACCCTTGGATACCGCCGCGTACAAATTCATGCGTCCTTCGTCTACGAATTGAACGGATTCTGCGATGAGACGGAGAAACTCCTCTTTCTTGCACCGAAAAATGACGTTGCACCTTATTCTTAGATGCCGACTCAGACTGCAACTGAAGGATCCGTGTTTCTTTGAGAGCTCGATCAAATTTTTCCTCCACTTTGTGCAATTTGGCATTATTTACACTGTCGTTTGCCCCTTTTCGAGAAGAATTTTTAAAACTAGAAGTACTTCTCGTAGACTTACGTCGCTCCAGTTTCGTCACGGCGGCGTCTGCTTCCTGGCACGCTGTGAGTGTCAACGCATCGATTTCTTGAATGAGCGGAGTTAGTCGCAAAAGTGGTTGTACGTCTTCCGATTTTGTCATCGATTGGTTTGACTCATCTGGATCAATGAACGATGAAATCGACGATGCTATAAAGGCATTGTTGTTGTCATTATTATCTTCGCCAGTTGAAACAGCAGATGAAAAAGATACAAATTCAGTTGTATCCTCAATATCCTTTGAAGGCACAATTGTCGAATTCGACTTTCTTAAATTAGATGTTGACGTTCCATTTCCAGGTCTCGGAATCTTTGTTGAAGAAATGCGAGAAACCTTAATTGATCTTGGCGACTTTGCAAGATGATGAATGGACACATTGCTACTGCTATTCTCTTGTAAACTGTTGCGTTTTAGACGTGCTGGGTTCACTCTCGCTGGAGATGGTTTCTTTACAGTTTGAGACTACAAAGATTGAGCACAGATTAGAAAGAAAAGGTAACCGACCTGATGGAATAAATTTTACTAACTTTCGAACATTCGAACTTACAATCTTCTTTTCACTTCGTTTCCCAAAGCCCAATCGTGGTTTTCTTGATGGAACTGAAAATACTCGATTATCTGACTGTGGGCAGGGAGATTTGTCCCTAAATATAATATACATATGAAATGAATGCATATTAACTTAATAAAAATTGAAGATGACATGCAAAATTTTAGGAAATACCGTTTTCGTAAGAGTCTCGGAGTAACAAAGTTGCGAAAACTTAGTCCGTTAGGGGTCTTCCAATCTCCCACCATTGGGCTAAAGAAAATAACGAGACTTTAATAAAGAAACTGCTACTTCATAATACAGCCTAGTTACTACTGCTGGTGATTATTGATTACTTAATGACCCCACTACCCCATCATGTAAAAATAGCCATAGCAGTCAGTGTGTTAAAATGAAAATTAATGAACTACGAAAGCAGAAACATGAACGAATAAAAACATTTATTTACGTCCACAACCAGAGTCTTTACAACATAATTAGAGATACCTTGGATGAACACAAACTGGAGATGGACAAACAATGTGACCCTGAAAATTCGGTGTGCCAACGTCGCTTCCTGGTGTTGTAAATCCATGTTTGCTGACAGCATGGAAGATTGAATTTCTTTTGCAAAAATATAATGAACAAATCAAAAGCAAATAAATTAAAGAAAATCAGTCAAAAAAAACGTATGGCAGGTAGAAAATAAAGCAAGCTAAAGCCAACACCGACACTCGTCCCCGTCAAATACATTATATCATTCCATTAATAATAAATATACATCACTTACTTCTTTTTATGGTTAAAGCCACGAGGTTGTTCAGGTTGTTTTGAATTGGAACCTTTAATAACAGGTGTGTAACCATCCCGCATGGGCGTCGCTGCACACGACACTGGTGTGTCGTTAGATTTCGAAGTTTTCTTAAAAAACCCTAGCATCCCTGTCAGCCAGAACAAATGTGACTTTTAGAAACCGGAACGAGGAATTGAAAGAACAGCAAGATAACCAGTTCAGTATTTTTACTTGTTAGTGATCCACTCCTGCGCTTCTTCCGTCTAGAGACACCCACATCGAGCTCATCTTCCGAGCTACGACAGCCGACACTTGAAGTGAGAGTTCTTTCCAGATCTGGTGATACAAAACCGATGAAATCTCCATATTGAATTAAAATCTGAAATCAAAAAATGTCAACATTGGAAATCAAATTGTACTTGAACCTTATTATTGTCATTAAAGCCGTTATTATTAACACCTGCACTACTCTCGTGAAACTATCGATCAACTTTTTTTCATCATGCAAGGATCTTTTGACTCCTTTATCTAGTCGCCGAGAATCAACGGGCATTATGTTTGGTCCTATGACTATCGCTAAATTTTTGCATGTCATTAAATTCTCCATACTGTGATGAACAACGTCGTTCAGGAACTGAAAAGAAAAGATCATAAACCAATAGATAAAACCTTTAACAGCAAGAGCAATGCATTAATAAAACAGCAAGACTTGGACAAACCAAAATTACCTCCATTAAATACGATAAAATGTTAAGGTTTTGCATAGGCACGAGCATGATTGCCATCAAAACTCCATATATGATCGTTTTAGGATCTATCCCAGAAAAACACTTGAGCAACAAGTTCTGGACATCAATAGGAATGAGCGACGGGGTACTTTCTCTTAAAAATTGTTTAAGAACCGAGGCCGCTTCGAAAACTGTGTCAGACGAAGTAAAATACTCTTTTGCTTCCTCCGTGTCGGTGAAACGACGCTACATGAATTTATATAAGTAGCACATCAAAAACGCTTCTTCGAAATAAAAGTTTAATTTACAATGTCTCGTCAATGTCGATTGAGTCGATTCATTGACGGTGTACGTACAGTGTACTGTACCATACCATAATGCTCTGTATCCTGTGCGATGATCCGGATTTACGGAAGATACCTTCAACGTGAATGTTTCCTCGTATAAACTCACACGTCTCTTTCAAAATGAATGGAATTGTGACGCAAGTGCCATCCTTTAATGTCGCCTCTACTAATTTCTGTTCAACCCAAATGAAATCATTTAATCAATACCAATAGACACATGACACAGAAAACAATACCTTTTCAACATTAACCATTACATTCTAATAAAATGCATACCGATCCAACCGTTTGGGTGGCGTCGCCCCGCCTCGGTGACTTCCTAGCCTTGGACCTCCCAGGACGACCGGAAACATCCGACACGTCAATATGTAATTCTTTCAACAACTCAATGACTGCGCTCGATAACGCCGAATCTTGTTCTGGTCCAGCAGTGTCTAAAATATGTCTTCGCTTGTCTCCGGGTTCTAAAGCTGGGAAAACATCCAAATTCAACCGTTCTTCCACAGCAATCGAGTTATTCCCAAGATCCTCACACGTCGTATCCATTATGTCAATTTATAATTCCTAATACACAATACAATGCTATCCTTGCAAACAATCACAAAACAGGCTCAGTTTACTTTCCATCTTGAAATCTAGATCATCTAGAAACAAACATGAAAGACAAAAGTTTTAAAAACACTTAAAACGCTGAGATAAGGAATGAATTGAATGGGAACGGCGGTCACGACAACGACTTTTAACCACGCAACGTGGTCCACGTTCCATTTATCACAAGAGTCAACTCAACACGTACCAATTTAAACTGATAAGTGATAAAATGTCACTGTCACTAAAAAATAAACAATTCTAATCGGCACCTCTCAGCATTCAAGACACAAAGAAGAATGATACGGCCAGGCGAGAGCGACAGATTCTTGCCGTTGAAACTTGAAACACAAGGGGTTTGAATGCCGGGTTTGCGCTACGATTGGCTGTGGAGGTTTCCGTTCCTGCCCAGCTTTGCTTGAATGAAGCAGAATACCGACCGTGCAACAACAAGCAAGAAAGAAAACGATTAGCGATTTTTCGATTGCCGTTAATTACTTACTGTCAGCTAAATTCATAAATTCTTAGCAATTGAATTGATGTTTGATGTCAGCATTTAACAGTCTTGTAACATTGGTATACTGTGGACGGGCCATGTCATCGTAAATGGGGAGAATTTGATGAGATTTTACGACCTGTGCAGAAGGGGATTTTCAATTACATTTGATAGGCTAAAAGCTAAAAGATCGACGTGCGGGCTGGGGCTGCCAAGTGCAAAAGCGGTAAAGAAAATCTCGCATAGATACACGAAAGGAAGAGTGACAAGAACGTCACACCCTCTCCATTCGTCCATACTCAATCCCAATTTCCAATCCTCTTCTGATGAGAGTGACTCAGACTCACTTGATTTCGTCTCATCTCCTTTCAATGACTTCAATATGCTGATTTAAGGAGTTTCCAATTCTCAAACTCATTTTTTCGCATCCACATTCATTCCATTTTTCATTCCGTTTATTCATTTCGACTACTAGTACATCAAGTTTTATTGACAGTTTGTAGGACCTACTGTTTTGTATTTATTAATCTGGTGAGTAGAGGTTTGACTAACACTTCTTCTTAAAATGGTAAGTTGCTCCAGTTTTCGCTCATAATCGTAACGTGAGATTCTGTACACTCGGTTTGATAATAATGATGTACGAAGATTCATTTGTTGTTTGACTTTTTAGTCTGGGAACATGAGAGTTTGTGAGATCGATCCGACTCTTAAAGAGACACTTGTGGCGTTCCGATTCAGGAAGGATTTGAGTAAAAATTCTGCCATCATTAGTAAGGATAAGGAGCTTTGATTTCTATTTCTGCACCGCTCAATATTAGCTCATTTGTGATGTGATGATGATTTGTTTTATTTTGCACTTTGCACCTTAGTGAAAGTGGATCGGGAAAAGCAGATCGTGGTTTTGGATCAACAGTTGGATGTAAATTGAGACATTTTGTTTAACCCTGTTAAAGGGTTAACGGTGACAGTGACGAGTGGAATAATAATGTTGAAATGTTACTTTGTGTTTTGTATAGGATATAACAATCGAAGATCTTGTGGAAGAACTACCGGACCATCAACCGCGATACGTGGTCCTGTCGTACCGCATGGAACATGAACAAGACGAAGGTCGTGTGTCTTACCCGCTTTGTTTCATCTTTATTACACCCAGAGACTCGAACCCAGAGTTACAAATGATGTACGCCGGAACCAAACTTTCCTTACAAAAGGAAGTTGACCTTACTCGTGTGTACGAACTGCGAGAATTGGATGAACTCACGGAGGATTGGCTTAAATCCAAACTTGCCAAATAGTGTCGTGTACAAAGTACAATCTTCCCTTTTGTTCATTCTTAATGACAAAACCTGTCAATTTGTCAATGAGCTCCAGAGCTTAGCTTCTTATCAGTTTAATTTAAGATAATTTTGACAAATACTCAGGACAGGGTTCGTTGGGTCTTTCAAAGGTTTTGCGAAGTCATTTAAATCAGACAAATTTATTGATAAATGATATTATTCCTGTATAAATAATTTCCTTAATGATATTCAAATGCAATGATATTGGTTCAGTATTTGGTTATTAGAAGTGTTGTGGTCTGATGTCACTTCAAACTGTTGATATTTTATAGTAATGTAAAATCTACTTGTTAGTTAGTACTGTCATGTGTCATTGTCATTCATTCCTTTGCTGTACTGTGTGAATGACACAATACACAGTACTTCTCAGTACCCAGTTGACAGTTGACCCAGTATTGGCATTTATAGTATCATAATTCATAAACGATATTACTTCCCATAATTCCCATTAAAGCCACTACGTTTTACATTACATTTAGGATTACAATGCGTTGTGTGTAGTGTAGATTAAATCGTTAAGTATAATGAACGTTGGCCGTTAGTGTTAAATGATTTAAATTAAGTTGTCTGTTTGGATTGACAATTATTGTGCAATGCAAATTATTCTATTGCATATCTCAATTTATGTCAATTTTGCACTGAAAGAGCCAAAGTCTTTCAACTACATTCTTAAAGTACTTAAATCAATTGTTATTTAGGATGAAACGAGTGGTCTACTAGTACTGTAATGATTAGGCTAAATGTTTTGCTTATTATAATAAAATAGGTACAAACTTAATCAAGATCGACACTCGACACTACGCAATTTATTGTGCAATGCAAATTATTCTATTGCATATCTCAATTTATGTCAATTTTGCACTGAAAGAGCCAAAGTCTTTCAACTACATTCTTAAAGTACTTAAATAAATTGTTATTTAGGATGAAACGAGTGGTCTACTAGTACTGTAATGATTACGCTAAATGTTTTGCTTATTATAATAAAATATAACTTAATCAAGATCGACACTCGACACTACACAATATCTACGGATTTACTTTCAGCTTTCGTAAACCCACATTCATCCAATATTTGAGGAACTTGAGCAAGCAATTCTTCTTTGGTCATTTCGAATTTGGAATCGATCCAAACCTCTTTTAGTTCATTCACAAGCTTAGACATTCCCCTTCCCTCTGAAACAATACAAGCCAGCAGTGCAAATTTTTATTAAAATATAATCAACGAATGCAGACTTTGACAGATGCTTTTTAATAGTCAACTTACGCGGAACACCTTTAAGAGATTTTAATTCATGACCAGATACTGGAAATTTTGGAGGCACCCATTTTCGAAATTCTTCAAGATAATCCATTTCTCCACGATATTTCAACATTTCTTCAACCCAGGACTGGACGTCCGACACCTTATTTTTGGAATGCAGAACTAATTTCTGTAATTGCCTGTAATCCAACGTTAAACAACAAACAGCTTTAGTTCTATCAATGAATAGCATAACAGTAGGAATGGTTCCAGCGATTACTATTAGGTTGTCCCTTTGTCCCCGAGTTTGAGTAATTGTCATAGTCATGATTCATAAGAAGTATTAATCGTACTTGAATCGTACATACCGAAGATCCTTGTCAGGTGAAAGTTGAAATTGTCGATGTGAAATTATGAAGTAGCATAAATCCCGTTCATAAGAACTCAACTTTAAGCGAGTATGAAAATTAATGCCCTAGAAAGAGATAGGATAATGATATTAGTTTTCAGGATGTAACAACATGCAGTAATGATCGTTCTTCATCATTGAATAATTTGAATCTAAGATTCAACCTCTTGTTCTGACACGAATAAAGCTGTCAATAATGTAATAGGATGAAGCGACACAGACAAACTTTGAGCCCTCTTCCAAACAAGTTCAAACTCTACAAGATTTGGTCGATCTGGAAATCCCATGTATGGACCAACCCCAAGCTTGACCATTAGAGTAATTAAATCCCCAGCATAGTTCCCGGTCGAAATTTTTCTTAACTCCGTCCAAATGCGCTCTCCAGAGATTTTGCTTAATCCGCTTACATTTGCTCTTATCGCTTCTAGTGTCGACTCTTCATGATTATTGCCATTATGAGAAATTCTGCCAAAGAACCTACATAAAATAATAGCCGTTTCAGAATTAGACATTGCGCGTTCGTTAGCTTTACGCACAATTCTACGCATTCTATTGAATGTTTGAATGCAATTTTATACTTACCGAAAGTAGCGCAAAATACGCAAGTAGTCTTCTTGAATGCGTTCCTGAGGGGTACCAACAAACCGAATACAGTTATTACGCAAGTCTTCAGCACCATTGAAATAGTCATAAACGACGCCATTCAAATCTAAACAAAAATTGAAATTCACATTCAAATAAATCAGTCAGACTGTCAGATGGTCAGGTACAAAAATACTATAAGAATACGAAGTAAAGGGATTTCCGTCCGTAATGTACTAATCCCTAATCGTTCACTAAATACACTGACCTAGAAACATAGAGTTAATTGTTAAGTCACGTCTTCCAGAGTCTAACTCCCAATCTTTAGTAAACTTGACCTCTGCATGCCTGCCATCAGTGACAACGTCAATTCGCAAAGTGGTCACCTATAACAAAGTAACGACAATGACTGCTGACTGGGCCCGAAAATGCAATTCAAACCTGTTCAGCTCGTTAAAGTACCTCGAAATTTTCCTTGTCGTTAATTCTTGCGGTAATGGTACCATGTTTCTCCCCCTTCATGTTAATCATCCGAACTTGTTCTTTTTCAAACATAGCCTTCATCTCATCAGGGGTTGCTGTTGTCGCAAAGTCAATGTCTTCCGGAATTTTATTGGTCAGCAAGTCACTGAAGGGAGAACAACACAAAATGACTAGTCATTCAATGTGAATATGAATACATGTAACGTTACTACAAGTTATTAATATATTTTTCAACAAAACATTTTACCGAACAGCTCCACCAGCCATACGAAGTTCGTATTTGTACTTCTTGAAGATATCTGACAGTGTCTTCAGCTCCGGTGACAATACTTTGCTCATAAGCTCGTCGTTTAGATTCATTTTGATTAAATTACCACGAAGAAATTCTGTTCGCACACGTCTTAAAGTCGATAACCGGCAAGCTGTAAACCAGAATGCTGATGTTGTACACTGTGAACAAGATCGATAAACAAAAATAAAGAATGTAACGAGAAAACCTGTAATGTAACAAGGTTAACTTGATTTACTCCAATGACAACCATATTCACCATATTCCACATTACCTTTTGAGCGGCGTTCCACAGTGTCCACGATATCATCCCCAAATTATAATCCTCAGCTAATTCGGTGATGAAACATATGATCGATTATAGTACTTATAGCTTACAAGCAACACCTGATTACACACTTAATTTACTCCAAAGTATTGGATATAGTCGATTTTAAACTTTTTTACGTCATTTTATCCAAACAACTGTTCGATGACGATCAAAAATCGACGAAAGCACGAAAACGAATGACTGCTTCGAAATAAATCGCGCTGCACTCCACAATTCCACAAAACGCACACTTTTACCAACAAAACAATCATAACGAACACAGTATCGCCTCGCCGGCCAGGCCACACTACTGCCAGCTGCCACCTGACACACTCACATTCACATCCACTTGAGTCTTGAGAGGTTTGCAAATAGAAATACTTGCTCTTGCTCACATAAAGTCACATTTTATTGACAGTGTGAATGTGTGACTGACTGACAACAATAAAGACAGCTGGTGATACTCCTCCGTTTGTGATTTACCATATTTCGCTGTTCTGTTCGGTGAGTTCTATTCTATTACTTCTATAATAGAATAGAAGTTCTATTCTATTCTATTATAGTCTAGTTTACAAGTTTACTATTATCTTTCAACGTTTCAATAGCTTCAAGCACCAACCTAGTTATTTTATTATTCGGTTCATAAAATATTTTAGTAATTTATAATTATTTCACGAGTCGTCTTATTTGATCTTAGGAATGTCGACTGAGAAAGTGATTCTTGTGACCGGGGGCTCAGGTTTAGTAGGACGTGCGCTAGAGAAAGTCCTGGAGGATGAGGTTAATCGTCGTGAAAATGAGAAGTGGATTTTCTTATCTTCTAAAGACGGAGACTTAAGAGAAAGACCAGAGGTGATCCAGATTTTCGCGAAATATCGCCCCACGCATGTGGTTCATTTGGCAGCTATGGTCGGCGGTTTGTTCCATAACATGCGGCGGAATTTGGACTTTTTACGATCAAACCTACTTATTAATGATAACATCCTTCAAACATCCTTTGAAAACGGAGTCACGAAGGTAGGCAAACATTATCGTTTTCCGTACCATCATTCTTATTCATTAGGTGAAACGGTGAAAGTCTTTAGAGGATTCACATCACGTTCTTTCGTATGCGTTTCAGGTGGTTTCCTGCTTGTCCACTTGTATTTTCCCAGATAAGACTTCGTATCCAATTGACGAAACAATGATTCATAATGGACCACCACATCCTTCAAATTTTGGGTACTCGTATGCGAAAAGGATGATTGATGTTCAAAATCGAGGGTACTTTGATCAACATGGATTGCGGTACACAGCTATCATCCCTTGTAACGTTTTTGGTCCGCATGATAACTACAATCTGGAAGATTCGCATGTCATTCCTGGCCTCATTCATAAGTTTTATTTGGCGAAATCCTCAGGAAAAACACCACAAGTACGTTTCCAATGTGTTTTAATTTAAGACGTTGTATTAGTTGTATTTAATATTTGGAGCTAGCAGCTAACTCCTGTCAATATTTCCGACTGAATGAATTCAAACGTACGTTGACCATTCGTTATTATTTAGGTCATGGGTACCGGAACACCGTTACGTCAATTTATTTATTCGTTGGATTTGGCTCGCTTAATCTTATGGGTATTACGAGACTACGATGAAGTTGATCCAGTGATTCTATCTGTGGATGAAAAGGATGAAGTATCCATTGGTCAAGTGGCTCAGTTGGTTGCAAATAAAATGCAAATCACTGAGCCGCTAAAATTTGATACAACCAAAGCGGACGGTCAGCATAAGAAAACAGCAAGTAATGCCAAATTGCGCAAGTACCTTCCTGATTTCAAGTTTACTCCATTGGAAGAAGCAATAGATGATTCAGTCCAATGGTTCTTAGATAATTTTGATTCAGCCAGGAAGTAAATACTGTAACTATAATACGCAACATTACATTGTTAACAAATTGTTAAGTCAATACAGTCATTATATGGAACATTTCCTGGATCATTGCGAGTCTTCTTTATTTATTAATAGAATTCATTGCTGTAATAGTCTTTATCTTTACACATTTGACTTTAAATTATTTATGACTTAACGTTAATACTTTGTATAATAAATCAATCATTTAGTCCCGTAAATGCGGTCTAGTAGCATAAGCCCTGAGCGATTTGGGATCATAAAGTTGCCTTATTTTATAGAACATGTATCGAAAAAAGAAAAGAAGATTGTCATATTCTCCCTCATAGGTTGAATTCACATAAGTTTTATGATAAGCAATACAAAAATGATGGACAGCTTCAATTGTAGCCATGTGAGTGACCGGATTTCCTCGTTGATAGCGCCAGAAAAGTGATTCGATCCCGTCAAGTTTTACTCGAGGTAAATCTGTAAAAGTGGAATGAGTTGAGTTTAACATGAACAAACAATCTACATATACTGTAAAGAGTAGGATGTTCGGCTATTATGTCCGCAAACATAACTCACCAACAATGTTAGGATCGTGGCAGATCTTGTAGGTCTGATTCCAGGTTGAATCAATAAAGATGACTCGTTCATAGGGAAATATGCCTCCATACTCCTCCTTTGTACGTTTCATGAATGTGTCGGCGTCTTCGGCATCATCGGATGGGTAAATCAAAATAGCCTACATGTGGTTACGCGACAGATGACAGTTAATTAGCTACGTAACACAAAAATCCAAATGTCTATCTACAGAGACTTTGTTTTTGTTTACCTTCGATGTATCCGGAATATTAGGGTACGTGTGAATTTGCACTGACTCAGGGGCCAAGATTGGTCCATGTGTCGCTGTACTTTTCCCATCTATTTCTTGCCGGTGTTTGATGATGTCTATTTTTAATGGAAGCTGTACACAACAAAGTACACATTTAGACAAATAACGTAGTAATAGCTGGAACTAAGGTTTGCGTGGTCAGTGCTTAAGGGTACATGTTGGCACCCTATTGACCCTATGCTGTGACCCTAAGTTGGCAGTTGGCACTAACCGAACCTAACCAAACTGAACATACGAATGAAGTGTTGTCACTCAGAATCAAAGTGATGAACTGATTATTACAACTTGACTTGATTTACTTACCAGAAGATGAGGGATTCTACCTTCAATACAAGGCATGGGAAGGTAACAATTGTAACAAAAGAATTTACGTGACCGTAAACAATTCGGACATTTTGACCTTCCTTCTACATCATCCAAAAAGTCGGAACTATCAATCCGGTAACCTTCGAAAGCATTGGAAACTTGAATCCCACTGTTCAATGTATCCTTGAGAGTACCTGCCCTTTTGATAGCGCGACCACCCGATGACATTTTTATTACAAGAACGCTATCACTATCAACTGTTAAAATAATAATTAAATGAAAGAAACAAAACTCAAAACTGTGAGCAGAAAACGTTGCTTTCTCCCCTGAAGGTGAACGTCGTGGAAAGATTTTTATTTTTGATCGTCTGCCAAGTGCGTGCCATGCCATGGGCCTCAGCAATAAGTTGGAGTTCGCGGTCTAAATTCTCATCTCCTCACATGTGAAAAATACACCACACAAAGAAAGTTAAAAGGTGGTGCGATTGGAAGTTCGATTGCTCCGTTTAGACTTCAGACTTCAGACTTCAGAGACACATGGTTCTCGAGTCTCGAGTTCTTTTGTTCATCTCATCATCTGCATCTACGTCGTGAAGACGTCGGATGGTCGGATTTTCATCGACGATAGTGTCGCCGTGATTCGTTGTATAATCATTATCGATGGAACTTTAGTTATAGACTCTTGGTTATACTCCACAGAATCCTCGCAAACAGCTCTGTACTGTAAAGTGGTTCGAGTTGTTTTTTTATTTTTTGAATCGTTTGTTTTATTTTAAGCTCGCCTCGTGATTTGTTTTGCTCTGACAAAATGCCGAACGAAGAACGGAAAAGTAAGTGAAAGTCATAAATAATAATAATAATATTCATAAAGCATAAAAATAATGCGTCAGTGTCATTTTTAGAGAAAATTGTTTTAATAAACGTTTTTCATTCGTAGGTAAGAGATCTCAAAAGAGAGAAGAAGCGATGCGAAAACGAAAGCAGAAGAATCTCCCTCCCGACTCATGGACAGTGCAAGAATTACTTGTTTTGGCTTCTTTTGTTAAAAAAAGCGGTGAAAAAAACTTAAACTGGTAAGTACGGTTATTTTATCACGGCAACATTGTCTTATTATTTTCACAAGTCACAGTGCTCTTTTCTATTTGAGTGTCATTGCGTGGAATGACATAGGTATATATGGTTAATGTATTCTTTGTAATATTATTGTGAAGGATGTCGGTTAGTCGTGAAATGAAAAGTTCACCCGTTGGAAATTTGAGACCTCCAGAATGGTGGGCGCCGAAGAATTGTGCGACTCAGTACAATGTCTTAATGACAAAAGCTGGTCCACAAAAGCGGAGTCGACGAGAAAATTCAGAAACACTTTGTGAAGTCATCATTAACAACCTTATTGCTGGTATAATTCCTATAATATATAATATAAATATACATATACATCCAGCTGTTCAAAGTATAGCTTAAAAATTTACTTGTATATAATATAGTTGGAATTTTACAATGTCAATTTTAGAACGAACCAAAGAAGTCCGAGACAATATCGTGAAAGGTAGAGAAACCTATCTTCAGTATCTCAAGGACATAGAAGACATTGAAAACGGAGTACATGACGGCAATCTTTCGAATTTCATTGATAGTGATGGAGAGTACGGAATTAATTTCATTTTTCATATTAAAGTATTGCTATTATATTTATATGCATACAATTAAATCAATTCTTTAAATTATAATTATGATTATATAAAATTATAGTAGTACAACTTCTGATTCCGATCTTGACAACTTGGAAAGTTTGGGAGCGGCAGCTCTGCCTGACAGTTCACAGGTTTCCCCACAGCTTACGAATCTTGTTCAGACGGCTATCGCCGGTGCTACCGAAGATGATAAGTCAAGAAATATGTCACCGAGTAAGAACGTAATTGTATTGTATTGATTAAATATCTGAGGTTGTAAAACTAAATTCGTTTGGTCAATGTGTACGTAGCTACAAGTGGGGCTCCGACCTTGTCTAAGTTACTGGAACTGCCTCCAATTGATCGGGCAAATCAACCTTTACCTGAACTTCCAACATTGATGGCTGATATCACACATGTTGTAGAAGAAAACATTTCTATTGAACGTGAACTAATTTCACAGAAAAAAGCTGTTGATCCCATTCCTTTGACTTCATCAATTACACCCGAAATTGACGTTTCAAAAATTAGAGTTGACCCTGGAACCACCTTGGACACAGTTCGTTCTGATTTACCTAAAATCCAGGAAACTGATGACAGTAAGCGTTCCATATCCATTGACTGCATTAATTTCATTTTGACTTGTTATTTGATTCTGAAGAATTTCAACTTTCTAAAGTTCCAGTCCGTCCTGGCGTACTGGAAAAGGTTGACCCAATTAGTCATTATGAGCCGATCGAATTCGACCTTAGTAAAGTTAAAATTGAAAAGGAGGATGCTCCCGCAATCGTTCGTTTGTCATTTGCACCACAAGAATCTATGCAGAAGAAAGAACGAACTGGACGTAGGAAGACTCGAAACGTTCCTTTGGTGGATAAAGATGAGGTGACCATTACACCTAAAGAAACCGCTGAATCTGCTGAAAAAGCAGAAGCCCCAGTTTCTCCTGCACGCGTTAGCAGAAGACAATCTAATAGAACTCCGACAGAAATCAACGCTCCAGTTACTAATTTGAATTTGAGAAGTCGTCGTGGACTTACGCCAACTCCTGTTGCGAGCCTGACGTCGGAAAATATTATAAAGGAGGTTTTTGATCAACACAAAGATGACAGTTTGAAAGAGAAAGTGGTTCGCGAAGACGATCTTGAGAAAAGCGAGCCTCAACCTGGCCCATCTCGAGGACTTAGTCCAAGAACAACGAAGGTCCTGCGTTCACCAGAACGTGAAATTGCTACACAAAAGGATGATAAGCGACCAACCCGTAGTCGAGCTTCAAACTCGACGTCTTCAGCAACTCGAGCTGTGTATGCTGAACTGTTGGAAGCAAAGGGCTCTAATCCATGCAGCCCTAGTTCGTCTGCCACTAGTTGTGTGTAAGTCTTCGGTTTAACATTTTAGTTACTTAGCTATAAATAATATAATATGAAGTTTAGATGTTAATTTCTTTAATATACATATTCATTGATGTTTTACGATTTCAAACAGCGAGGAAGATAAAGAAGTCAAAGTGTTCAGGAAAGCTTTGACGCAAGTAATGAATACGGTTGCAGGACATAAGCATGCGTCAGTTTTCTTGAAACCTATAACAGATGACGTAGCTCCTGGATATTCCCAACGAGTTAGCAGGTTGGTACTTGGTATCTATTTTGTTTCTTAGCTGTTTACTGCTTCATGGTTAGATGATTTTATGATTAAGCTTTCTTTTGGTTAATTTCTAGACCATTGGACTTGTCGACATTGAAGCGCAACATGGAATCCGGAGTCCTTCGTTCACTGGACAGCTTCGAAAGAGATTTATTTCTCATATTTTTAAATTCATATATGTATAACTCATATTCCCACGAGTTGTTTCCGATGACACATGGAATGGATCTAGATTGCAAATCTACGATTGACGTATGTTCTAATTCTAGGCCTATTGTAATTGAAATTACTGGATCTCATTAAGTGTTGTAACTTTTTTGTTTAATTTTTCTTTACAGCAATTCAAAAGTACTCATATTGGTAAGCTTAAATTTGATGACAGTCACTATTTTGAACGCCGACATCGACGAGATTCATCCGCACGGTTTCAGTCTTCGCGGATGTCGGAAAGTCTGTCAATCCCAGGACCTTCTGGTTCTGATATACAAGAACAGGAGGAGAAGAAAGGCGGGCCACCATCGTCAAAAAGTGTACGGACTAGAAAGCAGTCTACAAGCCAAGTTCTTGTGGAAGAAAAGAAGGATGAGGAGACCCCAGCTGAAGAAACCAAAAGAAGGACTACACGTAAGTATTTTTCGTGTCACATTTAGCCTAAATATATAATTTTTAATTAATCCTGATGGTTGTAGGAGCTAGCACAGCAACTGTCACACTGGCTACGGCTAACTCGGCTACAGCTCGACAAGTCAAGCAAGTTTCACCTGATCGACCCAGTAATCGTGGAGACTGAATCTTGGGGGATCAGGGTGTTGAAAACATTGAAAAGTATAAAACAGAAATTAAACACGCGGGAAATAATGGACAGATCTGTTAGGAATAGGAAGTGAAGGCGAGTACATTAAGTGGCTACGTCCTAGACTATCATCCTGTAGGATATTGTGCTCTGACCTGAAGATAAAATGACCAATTCGTTTGGAAACCTCCAGTACAGGACTTTGGAATTCATCACTGTTGTTTGTTAATTTGTTCGCACCTTCCGTTTGGTGTGACCCGTCGCCATTTTTCTATAATGTTTAATGTTGAGGCTGGAATCATTTCCAAATTATTCTTGTATTGGAGGTTTCAGTTAATTTATTCGCGTTCTCTATGTACATTTATCTAAACGTGAATATTCTTCATTATTCTTGCGCTTTTCGAATTTTGTAGAACTTTTATTTTCGTTGTTGTCGTTTTTCGTTTAGTTTACTACATAAAGTGATAAAGTACATTATTTTTTTTAGTATATACCGGTAGTTGAATGCTTATACTTTGATTAGTATGCTGTAGAACGAGTTTTATTTATCATTCAGTATGCTTTAAGATGAAGTTTAGATTTTTTTATCTCTTTTGAATTTAATATTACAGTTAGTGTGTTGCACTGTCGTATCGTACGATGTTGATGTTGTTATTGCCAAACAGCCAAGTATGTCCTTGATATATTCAATGTTAAATGTGAATTCGACTGGAATACACTGCACTGTTTCTGGTAGTACTATGAGAATAAATGTTGACGTATATCAATTTTATTGTAATACATAGTTTAATTTTATTCTAACTGATTAATGGCATTATATTACGATTACGTAGCACATAACACATTAAGCATTTCTATTACGGCTTATTCCTGTATTTATTACGAAGAAGTAAAATCTACTAATATTTAACTTAGAGCGGTATCATGTATCATTAAAAACCAACTGTGGAATATTTTGATCAGCACGGCATGAGATATTAAGAGTAAACGTAAATTAATCGAACAATACATGAAATGACAACACTATCCACGCTAATACACAAATCAAACACGGTATTGTTGTAAGAATAACTTAAATTCAATGTTGAAGGAAAAACTAACTACTACACTGCACAACTGCGCTATAGGAATTCATTTAAATGTGTTACTGTGTTTTAACAATATTTTTTAGACAATTCATCAAGAATGCCGTTTTATCTAGTTCGATTATTAGTAGATTAATTTCCAATTAGATTATTGTGATCCTTTCATTCACATATGATCTCATTCACTTTTATAAACTGATTCTCACAGCTTGAAACAAATTCAAGTAAATTACAATCTAGACCATGTTTTTAAAGAAACTTTAATTTGGATCCAGTGCACAGATTCACATGACGGCAATACCTGTGGCCGCTTCTCCAGCGAAGTATTTCACGTCAACGTCTTGATCTTCCTTCAATTTATCCAGCACCGGCTTAATATGTGCTGAAACAACACTGTAAAACCCAAAAGACGTGTTAAGTATGCTTGAGCAGGTCAATATTTTGAAATATTGAAAACATCAAAATTACTCACCCTTTGTCCAATACAGGTCCAATACGCTGAAGTGTCTTTGCCACGTTGAATCGTACATTTGCAACATTATCAGAAGCCATTGTAATAACTGTTGGAAGCATATGTTTCGCAGTGATTTCAGCTCCACAAGCTTCAGCCAACACCTATAATTGAATACAGATCATAAATATGAAGTACACTGGAACAAGGAAGAGAGTACAAAATCTTTAATAACTTGCAATACTAAATGGAGATGGTAAAGCTCTTACGTTAATACAGAAGAGGCATGTCATTCGGTGAAGATAGTTAGGATCACGTGACATTGCAATCACTTTAGGGATAACGGTGTTTTCTGCCCACTCCGCTCCAAATTTTTCCACGAGCTTTTTCAAATTAAGCGTTGCAGCTTCACGAATCGCAAAGACGTGATCTACAAGCCAAGTCATGCAAAGCCCGTTCAATTTTTCATCGAAGAATTCCACACCCAATTGACCAGCGAGCAGAGGCATGTACTCAATTATGGCGAGACGAACTCTCCATTTTGTATCCTCTGCTAATTCTACAATTGCTGGCAAAAGAGACTGCTGAATTCCGATGACTTCATTGACACAATCCAAATTAGAAATGATGTTTAGTCTGACTTCTGGACATTCATCCTTCAATTGCGATAAAAACAACGGTAGCAAGTGTTCAACGGTGCTGCAATAAAAAATTAAATGTCAAATGTCAATCAATATATGAAGATCTATTCCAGAATTTAAAGGTCTCTAAACGACATAGTCATTACTTGTTTTTCCCTAGAATTGGGCTGAGGCCCATGATAACTGAAGCCAAAGCGGATTTGACATGCTGGTTGGGATCGGCAACGAGTTCCTTCACGCACGGAAGAATAGAATTCATGATGACACTTTCCTGCACACTAGGATCCAAAGACTGGCAGAATTCTTTAACCTGCGAATGTAGAAGTATATTATGCTGAAAATATTCAATTTAAAACGACGATTTAAAGAATAAAAAAGCACCACAATCACAAGGTCCAGCCCAGTACTTACCTTATTTGCAGCAGCAGCTCTTACTTCTGCTTCACAGTCTTTCAAGAGGGATTGGAAAGCTGGAACTAAGTCCGTTTTTGTGATTTCCGTCCCAACGGCCTGTAAAAATTCAAATATAATGAAATTATATTATTTATTTGATGTGAAGCCTGTTAATGCATTGGCATTGGCAATTAGTACAAAAGTAAAACATAATGTACCTTTTGTATATCAGTGAACTTGTCAGCGACCATGTACCGAACTCTCCAGCTTTTGTCCTCAGCAGATAACCGTAAAGTGGGCATCAACAATTGCTCGGTGTCTTCTTGCGGGAGTAAAGACGCAATACTGACGCAAGCGTCCACAGCTAAGAGTCTCACCGAGTCTTGTTCATCCTGGGCCAAGTTGATAAACATGGGGATGATATCCGATTTGAGATATTCTGGTTCCACAACTTTGGCCAATTCCCCCAACTTGCTCGCTGCAGCACGTCTCACCATTGGAGTATCATCTTGACACAAACTTCGGAAATGACCTCGTAAGTCTCCTCGAATAGTAGTGGAAACTCGTGGGTAGCAAACGGAAAAAAGTCCACACGCCGATGTGCGAGAAGTGAACCAATCCCCAGACGCCAGTCTTTTCACCAACGGAACAAAGTGTGCCTCCAAATCAGCAACTGAATGTTGGGCTGCAATGGTCCTCAAGGATTCAACTGCTTTATCCCGAACAACCGTCTCTTCCACAGTAGCCAAAGATTCCAGCGGTGCCTATCATTCAAATTTAAACATGAACAACGATTATCAACAGTTGAACAATATTATAATGATATAATATAATGAATGAATCACATTACGAAATAACGACTCACCAAAAGACAATGAACGTGTTCCGATCCTCCTACCAACTGCGTGAAATTCCCCAATTGCTCAGCAAGGGCCAACAAGACTTCATCCTCATCGTAAATTGTATCCGCCAAAAAAGGAATGAGTTCAGAACGAGTACGTTCCACACCAAGAGCCAATGCAATAGTCGACAGTTTTTTTATCGAATTCAGTCTCAGCTATCATCCAAAAACAAATGGTGTTTATAACATAAACAGCCTCACATTTTCAAGTTAAATCCACATTCAAAACTTTTACTACATTTACGAACTATAAAGCAGAGTACAAACACCGCCAAAACGGGAATGTGAACGAACCAAATAAATTCTTAATTCTTACAGTATAAAATTCAATTCCCTACTGTACCAAACACTTGAAAAAGTGGAAAGTATAAAATTAAAACTCGAGTCGATTGTTGGAAACCTAATTCTAAATTTACAAATAAACGGGCGGTTAAAATATGATTAATTGATTAAAAAGTGTAATCCTTACCTGTACATCTTCATTTCGGAGCTCGTCAATGAGGACGGCTATAGGGTAAAGGGACTCATCCCCACAGGTCGTGTCGCTCGTAGCCATTTCCGACAAGTCACCAATTTTTACAGTTGAACGTCTACGTAGTCAACCAATGATCTCTAATAATTTTAATGATGATTTTCTTTGAGTTGTCGCAACTAAAGAATCAAATGTCTTCAAATCAATGACCTCGCCTGACTCTGATGAGAGGGAGAAAGCAACGGAAACTAATCCAAAGAATCCCTACGCAAACCTGCTGTCTGCTATCCTGCTGCTATAGTGCCTTCTTCTGCCTCTCTGCTATGCTGGTCTGCTGGCTCTGCTCTGCCCAAATGCATAGCAAAATCTATCGCAATGTACAACCCACAACCAAATCCTTTCATCCAGCACAGGTGGCGCTTTCTTATTTTCAACTTCAATGCAACTTTTCAACCCATGAAATGAAACAAAGAGGAAAGGAACGCATTACGCATCATTCATTCTGTATAAAATTATTATAATCATGATCAAATCATTATTATAACCTAAGTTTAACGAATTTTAATCAATTTACTCATTTATACATGTTTACATATTTACATCAATAATAAATTAAATTACAACTAGGCGGATTGACTAGGATAGGAATCAATAAATGACAACGATTGATAGCTTTATCATTAATTATTTACTTACTATAATATTATTAATATGTCAAAGGACATTTCTTCTGCTTTATCGTCTCATATTTCAGATATTTCTTACTCATTTTTATAATCATCTGTTTCACTAATTAAATTATTATTATCATCAGAACTGCTGGAACTTTGACTGTCCGACTGACTGTCCTCCGGTTTCTGCTTCTTTTTGTAAACAATATAGACGCTGTCTTTATCGTCCTCGTCCTCCATGGTAGCTACGACTTTAGTACAATCTTTAAAATTTGAACAAAATCAAATATGTAGGATTATTAATCTACCACTACCACGACCCATATATCATATCATGTAGTCATTTGTCATATCATATCATTATCATATTCTTGATTTTATAATCATATCATAAGCTTTTTGGGGTACAATTTTAATACCTTCGAGTTTACGCTTCAGCTTAGAAAAATTAATAATTGCACCAGTAGATGAACTTTGAGCAGCTGTACTAGAAGCATTGTCAGGCTGAACTTCGTAAACTACATTATTCGGATTCATTTCCCTGAGACTCATCAACAAATCACGAATGCGTCGCTCCTCACGGCTGAGTAACTCATCCATTTCAGGAGACGTAGCGAATTCTGGGGTTACGTGCTCTAAAACGTCGAAACGAGGCTGATCTCTTATGCGTCTTGTTCTTGGTGATTGTTTGGAGCTGTATAAGAAACCATAAAGAACAATAATCATAAACATTTAAGAAATAATATACAATTGATTATCAAACAACTATCATGTCATGTCATCACATCAGTCATCATCATCATTGAATTGGATTGATATCAAGTGCTCAACATCAGATCACCGATTTGTGTAAACGTCAAAACCGGAACTCTTAACGTTTGTAGCACCAACCAACTAAAATAAAACAAGCATAATGACATTTTTTGCACCCCTTTTACCATCATGCGCTCATTGCTCATACCATGAATCATGATATGATTTGATGATGACGATGAGTCATCGCGTTGCTTTGTTTGCATGAGACTTTCCGAAGCGCATTGCAGAAGATAGCACTTGGAAATGGAACATGAAATGATAAACAAGTAAAAAGACATGAGATGAACTTATATGACGCAGTTACAGTTGATTATGTTTCAAGTACTGCGAATACGGCTGCGCTACTATTTTAACCTTAACATAAAACACTTTACAAGGAAAGTACAGCACACTATCGCAAAATTGCTTTAGTGCGTATACGGCATGGTTAATAATGGTTTAGCTTTTGCTTCAAGGAAAAAGGACGATTTGATTATTGCATTCAACGATTCAACATTCATTCGCATTCCATTCCCAAGCCAAACCCAATGCCCCAGCTCAATTCCCATGTATAGAAAGTGTAGTAACGTGTCCAAAGGGTTGAGTTTATTCTTATGACGCAAACAGCTTTGAGCCAATGAGAGAGCGCCTAGTGTACAAGAGAAAGATCCTCTTCTCATTGCATCAGACTGTGGAACAAACAAAATGGACTGGCTCCTTCAATTTTCGACTTCATTCTTCAAAATTCAGTAAACAAGTAAGGTCAAATTTTGATAAAATTATTTTCCGTTTCTTTATCGATCTTGTAGCTACATATAGTGGCAGCAGATAACACATGCAACCCTTTTCTAAAATCGAATTTCAAAATTAAAAGTTTGAGTGAAGCACACAGCTGTGCATTTGTGCATTTAAGTCTTGTGGTTGTGAGTGGACGTAACGGGAATTTGTATTTTAAATTAAATTGAGGTACAAATCTTATTAATTATTATACTTTAGGGCTTGAACTTGATAGCGCACAATAGATTGTTTACCACCTGTTTTATATAGTACTGATCATAGTGACCTTTATTCCGTATCATCAATATCTAATATTTGACCTTCATTCTTTATTTGTGATCAGATTGAAGAATGATTTATGTACAAGAAGTAAGGAGCCGTAAACGTCCGCTGGTGCCGATGACAACAGGACTTGACGACATGAAGATCGAAATCGTTGACATTACCACCCTCTCAGAGCTTGGGTTTGGCGAGCCCGAGCAAATCATTGAAGTGGTGTCGTCACCTTTGAGCAGTAGTGACGGGGAAGAACATGTCACAGATACAAAGCCACGAAAAAGAGCCAAGCTGGATCACCTGTCAGCAGAAGAAAAGTCCCAGCACAGAAAACTAATGAACAGAATATCCGCTCAAAGTGCTCGAGACAGACAAAAGAAACTTCTAGTAGAACAAGAAGGAACAATTAAAATGATCACGGCTGATGTAAGTATTATATGAGTATGATTCATCATTCATGAACCATCGAACCTCTAGTCCAGTGTAGTGCTCAATAGTCCTCATTATCCTCAGTGACATTTTTACAATTTTTTGTTATTGTTGATTACAGAATGTGGTATTGAAAAAGGAAAATGCTCGTTTCAAAACAGAAACAGCAGATTTGAGGTCGAAAAACTCTCAACTGCGAGCAAAGATTGAACAGCTCGAGGAGAAGTTGAAGAAGGCCGAGGCTGCGAAGGGAACTGAGAGAGTTTCGGTGAAAAAGGAGGCAAATGTCGATGCGTTGTTGACAAGAGCGACGGAATGTGTCAATTCTTTGGAGCCTGCTGTGCCCCGCACTGTTCCTCTGCTGAAGGAACCAGAATTGGCGCAAACCTTAGCTCTCATGCTACTCATGTCGACATTTTCCCTTTTGATCTGGACTCCGAGCTCCTTGAACAGCTTGAGCGATTCTCTCAACAAATTCTCAGCCCGGACGATGACCTTGCCAGCGTGGAGGAAGTAAGTCCTAATCATTAATGTAACCTTGTTATTCGCTAGTTAATGTTAAGTTAATGCTAATATTCGAAAGTGAAATTTTTAACTCATCCCATCATCCTATTCCATTGCAGATTATTAATGCAGACCTCAGCGAAAACAAATCTTTTGAGCGCATTAGTCAAAACGGAACCACCGGACAAAGTTTCAATGGAAACGTAAATGTAGACGCATCCTCAGTTGACACTAAAAACACGTTCATCGCGACTACTGCAGCTGCACGCATGCCACAAATCATAGTGGACACCCCTGTGGACATGGATATGGAAGACACACACTACTTGGATGAAAAAGCGGATTTCCTCAAAAGCACTACTGACATGGAGCAAACAGAAATGAACATTTCATTGCAATTGGAAGAGTTTCATACAATCGCCCCGGTTTCCCCCATACTGTCACCAAGAGCTATCATTCCGGATCAATCTATTGCCTCTATCAACTCAGTCTCAGATTCACAGGATCTTGGTTCATTCTTCAACCTAAATTATAGCGTGAGTACTTACGATTCTGACCCCTGGGATGTCTCGGGTGTCATTGGAGAGTCAAACTCACTTTTTCCTGAACTGGACATGATGTAAAATGGAGCCTACAAACATAAATTAACAAAAGAATCAATTTGTGTATTCCATATTGTAATAATTACGTCATAGGAAATAGAACTATATAGTCTTCATTTGTATTATGTTCTATATTGATATTGGTAATTAATTGAACATGAACTTTAGAACTTAGGGGGTTGCTAGTTATTCCAAGAGCAAATGGTGTGGAAAGTATTCATTACTCACTCGTAATTAATTAATGAGTAATGAAGTAATGATCACAATGATGAATTGATAAAGCATACAAGACAATTAATGTAAAGCTTTAAAAGTGTGTATAATTCTTCAACCAATATGTTTTAAAGGGGATTTTGAGTAGTATTAAAATCACTAATGATTTGTACATAATCGTGGGCGTCGTAGGTTGCAAAGTGAACACTGCACTGACAAGTACTGATAAGATTATTTAAGACCCTCTGTTTTTATGTTAAAGTTGACATTTACAAAATTTACTGTCTCCAGTATGAAAATCTATCTCAACGAGTGAACAAAAACTGTAAAATGAATTGAAAATAGTACTGTTCAACACAATAAAAAATACTGTTGTTGCGATTTCGACACGTTCATCACATTACAAATTACAAATAAAACGCAGTCAGTTTTACTTGCAAAACGTTTGATTCTTACCGAAATCTTGATTTTACATACATAGAAATCATGAAAACATGAAACATTTGGATTTTGAACTTACGTGCAAAGCAATCGTTACGGAAGTGTCAGTTTCTATTTGGTATGTGGTGAACGTCACAAAGTCGTTAAAATAAACAATACAACACAAAAGGCGACTATAATTTAAAACAATTGCAATTATGCAAGTTATAACACTTAAACGTTGAAGATTCCCATTGCATTATGCCTTCGTCAGCGCGGATGGAATGGAAGAATGGAACTTCAACGCCACAGGGACGAATGGTGAATTGTGATTGGAGGAAGAGTTGCTATGCAAGAGCAATAGCAATAGGCAATAGGGTCAGTCCAAGCAAAACAGAAGTAAAGGAGGAAAAACGCAGTTGAGCTCCTAGAATATTCGAGACTCTTTTAACTTTAAGGTTTACAATTTAAACCGGTGGTGTCCACATTATTCAATACTGTTCAGAGTTGCTGTTACATCCTGTGAAGACTGGTAAGTTCACTTTATTATTCCATCTGACACGTCACCAATGTCGACATTAGATTTGGACACATTTTTAACGATTATTCGAAAAGGAGTCGGCTTTACTACGTACTATTTTTGTGCGTGCTATGTGTGTGTTTATGTAATGCCGTGTGTTTGGGTTTGGCTATGCTCCAGCCTTTGAATCTACGACGCACATCACTTTTTGCGTTTTTGTGTTGAATCTAATACCCGGGTATTGTGCTGTGTCTCATGCATGCAGTTCATACGTGCGTTATTAGTTTATTAAAGTCGTCATCGTCATTATGCTAAGGTGAATAATCTAGTCATTGTTGTTGGTTGAGTTAAGGGAAAAAGGATTCGTGTAAGTTTATTATTGATTTCATCGATTGAATGAACTGGCACATTTCAATTATATGTTTGATCGATTCTTCAATGTAAAGACGATGACTTTTATATGACATTCACACGATTCGTTGATTTGATGCTTCGAGTATCGACGATCGATTACACTTTTCACTGACATTATGTTCTTTGTTCACAGGTTAATTACGATATGAGCGAAGGTGCTAATGAGGGTTCGTTTTATCCTGGTGTGAGCAATAATGGAATCGAAGACTTTGAAATTACACGTGACGAAGTTGACAAGCTAAAGGAAGCACTGAAAAGTGAAAAGTTCCGTGGACTCTTGTGCGAGTACGTGGATGATGTTCAGGTAAGAGCAGTAACATATGATAGCGACGTTAGGAACGATGATCAGACTATGCTTTACATGTTTGTTTGCTATAAATAAAGTTAATTTTTATATTTGTTTGCAATTTAGAAACCCGAGAATGTAACATTGTACCAAAACGAAGTACGCCAGTTGGAAGAAGAGAAAGGGAATGTTGTCCATTTCTTGAATCCGGTCTTTGGTTACGTCATCAAGACAAGTGTTAATGGGGAGAAGAAAGCGTTTATAAATATCTGTTCAAACCCTTTGGTTCAGAAGATTACGTTGAAATCGGGAGTCAACGAGAGCAATGAGAGGGGAGTATATTCTTCGATACCTTTGGCTCAAAGTCATCAGAAGAAAGATTTCGATAAAGACAAAAGACCATGCTTAGTATACGATGTTATATTTCATCCAGAAACAATACAGTGGACAAAAAATGAACAGTTGCGTGCAAAAATCGAAGAAACAGCATTGGAAGCTGTTGAGAAAGCATTCAATGTTTCTCTGGATAAGAATAACATTCGTCGCCCAAGATTGAAGTACAAAGGTCCCGTGAGCGCAACAATCATTCGGTACAAAAAAGGAGAGAACCCACCGACTATTTTGGATACGAAAGCATTGCCACAAGAATTGTCTGCAACTGAAGCTGCGAAGTTAGGATCCCAGAAGGAACAGAGTTTTAAAAAATCTTCTAATGGCACAACGGAAACGAACAATAGAGACGTAGGTCAGAAACGGGAGGATAAGGAAGAAATAGCACAGACTACGGAACCAAAGTTTGCCATTAAGTTTAGAAATCATGTGGAATTGGAAGATTACACGTTCCTCAGTCAGACGGAAGGTTCAACAAAGCACCCCCAGGAAATTATTGTAACGATTGATCTCCCCTTACTCAAAAATTCGAATGGATTAAATGCTGACGTTATTGATGATGGATGGTTCTTGGAGTTGACAACTGAAAAGAATGCAAAGGCAGGTTACTATCTTCGTGTTAGCTTGCCATTTCAAGTCGTGTCGAATTCTGCTCGGGCACAGTTTGATACCGACAAACGTCAGTTGATTGTCGTCCTGAAAACTGTTCATAAAAACCTGAAGCTTGATTTGAAACCAGTGAACGATGAGAAAGAAGGCGGTGCTGTGATAAAACATAAAGAAAAAGGTGCATTTAAGGAATCTGGATCAAAATTACCAAAAGATTCTACGGTGATCCCCAAGACTGTGGACGATAACGAGTCACCAGAAGCTAATGAACACGATTCACTTGATTCTATAACTTCATCTAAAGTAAAAACATTAAGTTTATTTCTATTTATTTAGATTGTTAATTTGATGGTATGTTAACGTTAGTTAATTAATGATTTCAACTACTTTATTTTTACAGGCTGTGCCATTGTTTGAAAATGCTGACATTGTAACTAAAAGCATCCTGAAGTACTCTCTTCGGAGTCGTAGTATGTCTGAAAGTTACGCGGATGATGTCAGTTCTTCTTCGTACAGTGGGAAGGTAATGTTTAGCTGCTTGTTAATGACTAAAATGAGTTGACTGGTTGACTCATTTATGGATTATGAAGGTATAACAATGACGGGTAATGTGAATGTGATTGTTCAGGAATTCATGTCCCTGGACAACTTAAATGAAAGTGACGAGCAATTACATTTGGACGGCTCGGCAACTAATCTTGAGAAAAGTGTTCGTTTTTCGGATTCCGTTCAACGACAACTGTATCGCAGCAACTCGTCAATATTGGGGCAGCGGAAAAAGAATCAAAGGAAGTCACGTAGCAAACGTAAGAATCGTGAAAGGGCTAATTCTGAAGGTTCGGTTTCTTCAATGGATGATGACGGAGACACTTTTGCTGGCATTCGACGATCTCAGTATAAAAAAGTCTTTACTGATGGCGACTCGTGTGACAATGACGGTGAAGAAGAGTAGAAAATTCACGACTCGTATTTCTGTTCATCAGTATAAAAAATAATGGTAGCGTGGAACATTATGGATTTTTCTTTTTCAATTATTCATTTACAAATCGAAGTGTAACTAATATGTTATTATCATCAATGAAATCGTACGTCTGCGTTTGTCCCTAATCACGTTCCTTCAGTAATTCGGAGGCATTCGGAGGGTTTCTTTAGGGCAATTCAGTTGCCATCAGTCATTTTAATCAATCAATCTTGTGTCTTGCGAAGTTTGGTGTGAATACTGTAATTTGACTGAAGCCACACTTGCACTCGGTTAGGGGGTTATAAAGTTGATGATAGAAAACGGAAAACCTTTTGTATGTGAATGTGGTTATGAAATGAATACGGTAGGATAAGTCACTTTCCATATTGTAATGTACCTTGTACCTATCAAGTATTTCTTACATTAGTATAATACTACCTTTCGTACAAGAAAAATGGTTTTGTTTTCCTACGCTATTTGGCACTTCTATACAGTACGTAATCAAACTAAACCTGTCTATTTAGTGTTTTTGCGAGGGGCAGAGAACAAATGCCTGTGCATCTGTGCTATAAATGTAACTTTCGACTGATACTATTGTGTATTCCTATTATTATTTATTTAAACAATAAATAATATTTAATCTGAAATTGGAAGCATCGTTTACAGTTCTTTTCCTCGTCTATGATCTTGGTATATGTATAATATATCTGCACTGCATCTTGACCTTATAACTCAAATTCGCGAATCATGCTGATGTTCCGTTCATTGCATGAATCAGACACATGTCATGTTTGGTAAACACGCACAAGGCACAAACCATAGTGCACACGCTTTATTCCATGTCCTTGTGACGTTGATTCGCTCGCCTGTGTTCAATTCTAATTCCATTACATTAATAATTTTGCAATTGGATCTTGAAGTACATATTTGGAGGATGGATGCATGAAAGAGAAGATATTATGCGACATAAGAGGTATTTTTGCAAACTTTGCAAGCTATTCACAAGAGCGCAGTCGCCTTTTGCCCCGTGTGTCCGCTATAGCGTTATAAGATCGGGTTGCATTATAGAACTGTTCTGGGACTCTTCTTTGTCCAGTCCATTTTATCCTTCCAAAAAGATAACATTTGCAACCAAAACCGATCTTGTGCCAATTTCCCTCATTCCCTTCCCTATTGCATTTCCCTTCTCGCCGGATTACCAAAAATCAATATAAATTAAATGCTTTTTGGCAAATTACTGTCAATGCAAAGCTTAGTGCTGGAATTTTATATTAATACAAATTAATTCATACTGTTCAGAAAGTAAAGTATGCATTGCAGAGAACAAGGGCACAATCTACATTGTTGAATTTATTGATTCTGGAAGATTAGCAGTTTATCAGCTTTTTTTACCAGTCTAAAAGTGGAATTTTGTGTCAAAGACCGTATTGACTATTGACGTATCGTGTGAAAGTTAGGACAGGGAAAGGATGATGTCAGTCAGAAATAGTGAACGTTGCCTGTCTGAAGGCTGAACTTGTCATGCAAGAGGCACTCAAACCCCACTTCAAAACATAATAAACCAAACAAAACCAAAGCAAACAGGATATTTTCTTCCCGTCGACGTTCATTGGAAGTCAAACATTT
>JABASF010000403.1:0-43604 GCA_019776145.1 Harlomillsia oculata | reverse complement strand
TGTTGTTCAGATGGCCAGACAACATGTTACTTTGTGAATGGAGTAGTTTTGCAATTTTCGCAAAATGGGTAAAGTAAAAATGATCGTCTTCTGTAAAGTGCAAGTTGAGATTGTTCTGAGTTTATGCTTTGCAGGGACTCAATCAAACTCACAATATTGCACTATAAAAACACTTGTAAACACGCTTCTGTAAACATTTGCTTTGTGCTTGCTTTTTGCGGTTTGAGGTGGAAACGGTAATTTTAGCCTAAGTATACCTTCATTTTTGCACTTAAAATTATAGCATTAAAGATGTGTAAGATTTGTTGTATTGTTATTGTAACATGGAAAAGTTCAGAGGTATCTAGCCATAATAGAGTTCGCCCTCTTCATAGTGCTTTTTTAAAAATTGTGATGCTGTACTTGTTATTGCGAAAGTTATTTTTATATCATGTAACTCATGAAACAGATATAACACCCAGAGAAAAGATAATGAAAAGGTGTAAACTTTGTAAGAAGTAGACATGAACGTAGACAATGATGTTTAAGGTGTCTTAGGATGACTTTGATGATGACTGCTACTTATTTGTCGAGTGCACGTGGACAGTTTTTTTAAAAAAGGCTGCAACAATGGAAAGTGCACAATGACATGAGGCACAAGACGGTCAGCGAAGCAGTGCAATTTCCGGACTTTACAGACGTACATTACGGACTTGGTGGGAACCGGTGGCGGACGTGCCACGTCCTTCTCATTATTATTATACGTGTACGAATGCACATTTAAGTACTTTATATCAACATTATATTAGACGATTCGCATGAACTTTATAATATAAGTTGAATAAAAAAAAGTGGAAGAGAATGAGAAAAAATGAGAGGGACATGCAAGGGACACATTTATTTTTTTAACTGCGGGAAGTGGGCCACTAGGACCCACTCTCGCACGACCGAATGCAATCTAATTCTTGTGTCCACTCCACACCACCGTTGGATACAAATACAATAGAGTAAAGTTCAAACTTTGTAAATAAACTTTGCAAGTGAACTTTGCAAATACACTTTTCGCAGCGAGTTTTATTTTCTTCCTTAGTAGCGTTTGTTGAGCGAGTAAAAGTGCATGCCAACTGTCACTGCCCCGCAGAATAGAACATGAAACTGCAAATTGCATCTGACCAGAAATCTGTCGCATTTCTTCACATAGTAAAAGTCTCACCACAAAACGAAGTTCGTTTCGCATTGATACTCTCGAGAGCGAAATGACAGTTACTTGTCAAGTTTTGCTAACAAAAGCAACCGCACAAGTGCAAACTTGCAAAGTTGTTAACGAAGTCATGTCGTAATTCTGATTTCTGATTGACTGATTTCATTGTGTCTAACATAGACTATTCAATACGTTTAAAAGAAGTCACAAATGGCAATTCACCATCTACAAATCCTACTTGTACTATTCTAGAGCATTTTATTATCTTTAATCTCGAGCTGCCCCACCTGTGTACGACGTTCACTCTGCTGAAGTGCAAACTTCAAAACAGCAAAATCTCATTTGGGCACGAGTCATTACTCAATAGTTTATACCTTCACATTTACATTCTATTACTTTACTTTTTGCATTTAAGATTGCTCGTTTGCTGAAAATTGCATTTTTGGTATTAAGCTTCCTTCGTAGTTCGCACAATATGCAATCATGAGACTGACTGAGACACTGGGACTCAAAATTACATCTGCCTTTAGGCAATTTATTGCTAATGTCTAAAGTGAGATTAGTAGCCCTGTCAGATTGAAATGAACTCAATTTACGGTTTTTTCATTATTGGTTCCCTATTGATTCCATGGGTTTGAAGTTTGATCTGTGTGAAGGTCGTGCATGGTAAATGGCATAGCAGTAGATCGAATCGAAGTTGTCGCTTGTTAAAAAACTCAAGTTGATGTTGAAAAGGAGCATATCGCACCTGGCACTTATGATGACCGCGTTTCGCACAGGTGTTTCCGCCTTTGTTTTCTTGTACGTTATGCATGTCAGCGCTACAGGTTGTATAGTTTTGTGCTTTTTAAGCGCACACTTTGTGCTGCAGTTCAGGTTTTGGCTTACAGCTCAGAGACATGGTATTTGCCAAATTTTGGCATACAGACACCATTTCACGCTGTTCATACAAACTCGAATTTTTCTTGATGGACCAGAAGAACGGATTGTGCATGAAGAGTTAAAGAACATGTTCATTTTCAAGTAATATTAAAACTCGCAACGTACACAATGCTAAATGACATGTTTCTTGGTTCCTTTATTGTTCTTTTTGGTTTTATGGTTTCATCCCTTGGAATTCTTCGGAAAATGGTATACGACGAAGCGTTACACGGGTGCACACAATACAAGACACAATGTTAATCAAACATCAAACATTAGCTTGATTGCACCAGCAGACCAGCAACCACCAACACGTAACCTATTGCCTTCTCTGCCCCTGTTTCATTGTTTTACAATAATGCAAGTTATTGGTAAATGCTCCTTACGGTTGTCCACAAGAAGTCTTTATATGTCAGCAATGTGCCCATCAAGTTGTCAGTCAATCATTTCTAAATTATATATGTCAAGATAAGATTCTATGTAATAAATGCCTATCAGGTATGGCTTTGAATATGAGATTTTGTGGTTTTTTGAACAACTTTTTAAGCACAATAATAATAAAACTGACAAGGAATGAACTTCCACGTTTTCACAAGTCGATGCGATGGGGCGAAGCGAAACTTACCACGATTTTTGCTGCTGCATAACATCAACCATGAGCATTTTAGCACGAGAACCTTGACACACCCCAAAACCAAAGTTAGCTTAATCAATGTTAAATTGAGCTTTGAGATACACAGTCTCACGTTAATCTTAGAAGACCATCGTGCGATTTACTTGTCTTGCTCATTGACGTTCGTTAGAGTATGTGTCTACATTAACTTCACATCTGTCTCCTGTATTAATTAATAATCCTGTTCAAAATGGATAAAACTACATTGCATGGACAGGTTAGTTAAATGCAAGTTGGCGTCTTTGTGTCGATATGCACAATGAGTTTTTATCGTTGGAGTTTAAAAATAAAGCAATAACGAACAAACAGGCGGGGTGATTTTACTTGACCCCTTTAAATAGACAGGGGTGTTCACCATTCAAACATGGTTATTGTGCGTGGGTGCCACTTGAGACTAAATTAGTAAATGTGGTATAATAAGATGAAATTCATTTATTATTCATACAGTTATTTTAATGGTTTTTATAGTATTCTGGCGGTTTTGCTTTTAATTCGTCCATCCAATTGTAAGTAACATGAAAGACTTCATAGCCCAAAGGGTCCTTGTGCTTCAATATGTTTGTGACTGTACAAGTATACGACACGAATACTGATGACGGACGACAGACAGGAACAGGGGCTAAACGAAACGCTAAAAATAATTTCCTTACAAGGAAATGAACCTAGAGGCTACATTTCCCGGTTCACTCACATTTCTTAGTTTACTAATGCGAAGAGTAAGGAGAACAGTAAGTCTTTTAGCGACGCATTGCATTTTGCGATTTAGCATTGGCATTGAGTAAGATTCTGTGAGAAGATGAGCACACATAGAGCATCATAATCAAGCATTCCTCATTCATATGACAAGATTGACTAGTCGTATTTCGTCTTCTTTGGCGTCCTCAACCGGTCCAACCTGCCATTTCTTGTGTGAGTCTGACCCTTTAGCATTTTCACCATTACCTCACTTTGTGTCCCATTGAATGTGTGATGCTTTAATGCATTGCTGCATTGATGAAGAAGAGATTCTACGCTTCTTCATTCCGTGTTCTACTCGTCCCGTCTCTACAGTACACAACAGGATGAGACCGATGGTCATGGGACATCAAGACGAAGACATGACGACCGACGTAAGACGGTCAGACCATCCACATACTCACGTTTGAGTCCAGTCTTACGAGGCCGGGGCCGAATCCACTTGCTATACTGTATAAAAAAGAGCCGAAAATTGTCTATAACATAATGAGCAACTGAAGGGGATATTGAGCTTTAGTATGCATCACTGTACGGAGTGAACGGATGGTCACCACCCCTGCATTCCACACCTGTCCTTAATTCCTAAGGGGTTCTTTTCAACTTTCAAGAAGATGATTACAGGTGTATAAGACATGCGGACTGCGGACTATAGGAGAGTTGAAGTTGAAACCAAATCCGAAGACAGGAATAAGAAGGGGTTGTTTTTTTCCAATGCCCAGATACAGAGTATATACCGGGCTGGGCAAATCCTTCGGGGCTTTTAACTCGACTTGAATGTTGAATCTGTGATGAGATGAGGTTTTTGAGTTGTTCGTTGTTCGTGGCTGGTAGCCCGCACCTGAGCTCTACTTCAAACTCAGCCATGCACACCATGCAACAAGTAAGCAAGGAATGCAGGGGACCAAGACATCAACACAACCAGTTCTACCCCTTCACTGTCTTATGGGGCTTCCGCCAAGATCTTTGTCAAGACAAGGTTTCGTCCGTTTCTTTCTTTTTTTCCAAGAATGGAAATCTAAGAAATCCTTTGATTCAAGTGATTCAGTCAATGCTTTATATTAACTTCTATTCAATCTTATCGCTCTGAAATGCCAGCTCCAAACGTCATAAAATCAGCAAAGGACAAAGGTTACAGATGCCATTTATGATTCATGATTCATGATGACAAAAAGGTTCATGCATTTTGCTCAAATTGTAAAAGCGCTTTTGCGCTTATCCGCTTATGAAACTTTGTGACTGAATTGTAATGGTTCACAAGCTAGCAATTAGCTAAAGAAATAGAGGAATGTGTACTACGTATACAAAGGTTTTAGCTACGCTTCGTTTAAACCAGGAACATGGATAAATTGTATTTAAGAAAAGCAAGAAGCAAGAACGACGAAAGGTATGAAATGAGATGGTTTAGGTGCCGTGATGAATGACTGCGGCTACACAATGAAGAACACGAAAGAAAAGGAAATGGGTAGTGGCCGTAAAGAAAAGGTAGTGTAATGAAAAAGACAGGTAAAGTAAGAAGGTAAGTAAAGAAGGTAATAGAAGTAGGAATGTTGTATTGTAAGACGAAGCAATGTAAGGTAGAAACAGAAACCCTTCTTTGCAATGCAAGAGAGGATGATGGTGCAAGAGGGTGGCTCATGAGGTCAACCTCGATCTTTCCCAGCCTCCTCTCTCCTTTTTTCATTGGGACTTCAGTTGGGTTGTTGGTCTGTCCATACGGAAGACGAGTCTTTCCACAACACTGCATTCTGGATACAAGGTAGAGACAAAGTGTCATATTTGTCTGCCACACTTTACTCAAGTGTCCAGTAGTTTCCGGTGCGGTTCCAACAGAAACAAACAGTCCACTCCCGAATGCACGTTCGAGATTTGGGCTGAGGAACGGTGCGACGGTTGACGACTTGCCTCGGTGGTGGAGGACGAGAGACCACAAAGGTCTCCGGAGTTGTGACGCAACGACGTGACGATTGGTCAATTTAGGACTTTTTAAGTGAGCACTTCAGGGAAAATATTTGTGACAATGCCGTGTTCAGCAGTGACTCTTAGTTTGGCCACTATTGCCGCAGTTGTGTCCGTGGCCTTACTTGCCATTGCCTTTTCTACCGACAATTGGATCCGGGTCGATGTCCGGAGAGAAAGACTCAAGGTATGCTCATTTTCATGTAACATCTTACTCGAGTATCAAAATCAATCAAGTAATTACTAATTCCAAACGCGCACAATCTCATAGTCTCTGAAATCTCTTCTCAAGTAGCAATTAATACAAACAAGCGAAATCAATCAATTTCATGTATCACATTTTTTGTGATTCAAGTAGATTTCTGTATACCATTCACTTAGTAGTTTCTTTATAAGACTCTTTCCATTGCTTTCTTCGACCGCATTTTTGTTTTTTGAATCCCGGACCAAAGTCAACTTTGGTTTAGTAGTTCACATGTGAAATCGAAGTCAGAGATTCAAAAGTCAAACCGCAGTTCTTTGTTCTCCTAAAAGGGTCGCTTGCTTTGTGTCCGATTTAGAAATTCATAGGCATTCGGCCTTTGGGTGACGTCAACGCTCTTTTCATTCCAGTCTCTATTGTGATTCAGACTTTCAGACCTCAGTAACACGTCTGCTGAAATCCTTAAGGCGTAAACTAAAGGGTCTTTTCATTGATGTCATTGATTTTATCTAACCGGACTCTTGCCCTGTTTTCTGTTTACAAACAATTAGGATATTTTTAGAATTCAAATGCTTTCGTGACACTTGTTAGTCACACCCATTGAATTCGAAAATAGTAGGTTGCTTTCTATAGTAAATGACATCAGGACACGTAATTCATTATACTTAAAGACCGCTTTTAGCGAAATGTTAGTATCTATCTACTAAAACCTTCTTAAAATCTTCCTTATGTAGGTATTTAATGCGTATCAATAACCAACATGGGCTTGTTACTAAAAAGTTAAAATTGGTAGCTTGGTTGTGCTCTAATAAAAATATGATCATCGTGTAATCAGTTTTCTATGCCGTTTCCAACTGACTACAGTGAAATGAGAAACGTGGAAGTTATTGAGCACTAGCCAAAAGATAGTATTTTGTAAGGCGATTTCATATCAAATTACTATAAACAAAGCATAAAATAAGAAAGAAAAAAGAAAAATCCGTTTCCCACGACAGCATCCCATGATAGATGATGAAGAGATGAAGAACGTTTCATTTCATAAAGATGTACTAAAAGATTTTGACGTGTTTTAACAGCTACTACTCACTTTAAATTATATGGTGGTCTTTGTTAAGTGGTTAGCTAAGAAAGTGAGACTCCAACATTAAATCTTTAAATGGCTCATGAAACAAAAGGACTTGGTCCATCCATCCATCTTTTTCCTTTTAGTTTTCCTTCTTCTGAATTTTGCACTTTGCGTATCAGATAACATGAAACCCTTTCAGAATGAATTGAAATCTAAGATGATGATCATTCTCAATGTACCAAATCCGATTAATATCATCATTTGTCTTAGACAAACGGTCATTAAGGCACAATTACACTTAAATTCTGTCTAAATGCACGGAATTTCAATTTCTACAATGGGATTATCAAGACGCGAGCAGCGTTGCGAATTTAATACGAACTTTATATGGGGGAAACGACAACTAATTTGCATAAGTTTAGTAGTTTTAGCTAATTGCCAAAATGAGACTGTCTGCTTACATTTCATTTCAAATCTGTAAAAAAATTACACGAGAGTAAAGACCATACCACCTTTCCCCATAATAAAAGTCACTTTAATTTCTGTAGGATAAAATTGAAAAGGATGGCGTCGACAATATTACTCCAGGAGACTTGGAATCAAATCCATTATACTTTACAAGGACTAAAGGACTTTTCCGGGTGTGTTTCCCTCAAATGCGACCTACAAAGGGTAAGTTTAAAAGTATTTTTTATCGAGTTGGGAAATTGAAAGATAAAAGTAAAATATAAAGTATTCAGATTACTTTCCCTGTGTATACAACTCATATTAGTAAACCAAATGTAATTTTTTTGTTTGGAAAACTTGTCTTTGTGGCTGCAATGCAAAGTATGCATTGATGAGTAGGTTTGCAAACAGGTCTGTCTGTACGAAAAGTAGTCACTTCCTCTATAAATTCAATTGTTCACCTCGATTTTTAATTGTATTTTATTAACCCTCACCTTCGCGCTTGCCACAGTGGTGAAAAACTCTACTGTTATAAATGCTAATGTAGACTCATTTGGTTCGGTGAATCCTTTTCATGCAAATGTAATACTATTGAAACCAGTTCGACGGACGATCTCATTAGGATACGCTAGAGTGAGCATTGTAACAGACATTGCAACTTGCAACAGTACAACCTGGGTCAAGGCTATTAAACTTTTGATTATTCCTTTCGTTTTAATACTCATCATCGCATCGTTCGTGATGTTTATAATGTTACACTCAATAACAAACAAGACTGTAAAAGCTGCAATTGAAATTAATGATGTACTCAGTCAATGCTGTTATAAAAGATAGTAAAAAGTGTTTTCTTCAACTCTAATTTGTAATTTTGTGCATTTCAGTTCAACTCTACTTATCTCCCGTGGAGACTTATTGCATGAACATTGACTACTACATCCCGGATGAAGAGAATGTCACTGGCGAGTTCAGTCAGGATGAGATGGCCAAACTGCGTAAGTTTACTTCAAGAATAAATTATAGATAATTAATGGAGTACACATCTTCTCTTCACGGGAGAAAGGTTCTTTCCTATACATCTTGTTGAATTAATTGATGGTTTTGTTTCGTGCAGACATGGGACGTGCAATGATTGCATTGTTCATTGTGGCTTTCTTCTTTGTCTTCATTGCATTCTGGACTGGTGTGGCTGGGTGCTGGAGACGATCTTCAGGAAACATTACATCAACCGCCATTCTTATGCTACTTACTTGTAAGCAATTCAAATTGATTGTCTTCATGATCATGATTCCTCGATGTCGATTATTAATTTTTTGTACAGGAAATTCCAATGAATATGAATCTATACTAAATCGTTTTTTGATTATTAGGTTTGTTCAGTGCTGGAGGAATGGGCTTGTGGCATGGAGTGGAGTATTACGAAACGGAGAAACTGACAGGAGTTCAATATTACAAGGACTGGCCTCAGGTATAACTTCAATTCATGCTTCAACCTTTTCAACATTTGACCATTTCAAAATCAATTTTGAAAATTACTTTGCATGCAATTATTCCATATAAATTTTGTTCATGATTATGGTTAATATGAGTCAGACCAGTCAGAATATATGAGCTTCGTTTGGTAAATTGACGTTATTATGCGAAATGTGCACAGTTTTTGAAGGACGAGTCCCACTCGTCGTATGACTGGTCCTTCTTCTTGTCCTGGGTCTCCGTGGGTTTCAGCCTTTTGTCTGCGAGTCTGTTTGCGGGAGCAGCAACTTGTCTTGCTAGGGAGAATGACAAAGCGGCTGCAATGCAATCTCAATATCTCATGACAGGTACTAAAATGAATTTTGAACTTGCTAATTTTAATGGAAAAAATGTTATTGTGCGTTCATAGGTGTTGAAAAGTTCATCCTTATGGTCATATGATTGGTCCTACGTTTTGGCTTGGATCGGCGTGGGCTGGGCTTTGATCTCTGCTCTTCTGTTCTCTGGAGCCGCCGTCTGCTTGCGTTCCGAAGGCGGTGGTTTCGGCGGCCCGGAGAACCAACATATGCACTACCTCATGCCGGGTTCGTGACTAACCTCTAACTTCTAACCTTTATTAACTCAACTTCCACACATCAGAAATTATAAATGCATTCCTTGCATGTTTTAATCCTCTTCAATGATAACAATTTCTGATTTGTGTTTATTGTTAAGAGTTTTCATCCACTGAAAATTGACAATTCACATATTGATTCTCGAACAACCATAAACGATAAACTGAATCGTTCTTTGTGTCAGATTTTATGAAAATGAAAACTCTTAACTGTATTAACTCTGTTAAACTCAAACTTTTATGACAAACAAACGAAATATTTTTTTTCAAAACTAACTTCAAAAAGAATTCAGTTTCTTTGAGACTTCGACTTCGTGCTTTATAAACATTAACATTAGCCTTCATAATAACAATTTCATTAAAATACATGCGATAACATTATTGTGCTTTGGCTATGAATGGTTAAGAATTAACTATAAACTAATATAAAATGCAGGCTTTGCATGGCGTGCTGCGCATGTTCTACTAATTAATGCAAAGCATTTGATAAACATTCTAATTCTAACTTTTATAATCAAATTGCTAACCCTTGAACGAGAAATTGGAATTCTGCTGCTTTGAATAACGCAATTTTTAATGGCCAATTTGATGTCGAATTTGCTGATGTAGCATTGCGATTGTTTCGGGAACGGAAAACGACGATGCTTTGCTCATCGTTAACTTTAACGTTCGTAGCTACGTCGCACTGAATTATAGTTTGCGAAAGTTTTGATGAATTTAAGTACACGCCTGTAAATTGACAAAGTACTGAAGCCAAATAGCCAAATATGTAGTTTTTATATGTATTTGTTTTGACATTCATTAACAAGCTGCGCAGTAAAGTAAATTCGTGTACTCGGTTTCTTTCGACTTTCAATTGTACTTGTCACTCTACGAAAGCTATTTAATGAGACCTATAAGACCTGTAACTCAAATTTTGTCTTGTTTTAATATTTGCAGTGTATCCACAAAAGCAACAAGGCTATGCATACGGTTATGCCTACCCAACACCTTACGCCTACGCTCAACAAGGCTCACAGTATCCGCCGTACAATTACTAATGAACTGTAGATGACTAACTAATTAAAAATGCCCATTGTACGTACACATGCACAACTCCTCTTAATAATAAAACATTTATTTATACGGTACAAAGTTTTTACAATACAACAAACTGAATTTTTTTAGTTGCATTTTATTAAACAAAGCACCACAGACTTTTCCTTTCAAAATATTGTTTCCTAAAGAAAGCCACCAACATTAACAAATGCTGCAGTTTGGTATAATGAGATTAGCATAATAATGTTTTTGTAGAAAATTGTTTCGTTACAACCATTGTATTCGATGTGCAATTCATAATTATCATTTCAGGTATAGACAAAACTAGAGAAAAGTTTACGAAGCTGTGCTAAAAAAGAAAGGAATAATTAAATATGTGCACAAAATCTTATTTGCACATTTTGCCGTCTTAAGTGAGTCAACACAACATATATCTCTGCACTTTGTGCAGAACGTCCATGAAAGTAATCTTTGGACCTCGAATTGGTTAGATTACTATTAGTTAGTATACACCACAGAAACCCTGTACTTTCATAATTCGCCTTTGCGAATGCTACTAAAAACAACCCACATTTTGCATACAGATTAAACATTCAGATCTTATCAGTTTATGTCCTATTAATGATGACTAGCATTGTAACAGTAATGACAGTAACGAATTTCACAGTGTTAAATTACAACCCTTGCAAGAGTTCCCGTATTAAAGCGCAGTCAACAGGTCAACAGTTTTAGCCTTTTAGCACACTGAGCTAGAATATATAATATATTAGGCAAATACAAATTACAGCGCATCAATCGCAGTCAAATTAAACGCAACATTGCAAATACACAATAAATTAAATCACATTATATCATATAAATTGCGACGTGGCATAAATGCATAATATCCTCAATGTTGTTATAAACCTAGGAGTCATTTTGCAAAGACAAACATGAGTAAAACAAGATTGAATGGCAAACAGCGACTGAGTACTGATTAGATTAAGAGAAGAAGCCATAAACAAAATTCGATGTGATTCATGTAATGCATTATAGATTATCAATATCAGAGGAGAACTTTATGAAAATGCTGATTGAACAGAGAGTGGAGAAGGGGTTCGATTGTAATCTTCTTCATCGTCGTTTTCTAATTCGTTGACGAACAGTGCAGATGAAAAGGATTCCCGACTCCCAGAGTCTCCACTCCATGAAGAAGGAGCGTACATTAATACACTGGCATACGAAGAACGAAGAGAAGGAGTCATTTCTTCAGCTTTGGCCAATGGAGCAATTCGGCTAATACCGTAGCCATGACCGGCGAAGTGACGACGTTTGTAGTGACTGGAATTTGCAATAGCTGCAGCAGCCTTATCTCGAATTAAATCGTGTTCCCACATTTCGTCCACAGTAGCTCGCCACTTTTCTTTTTGATTTTCCTTCGTACCGTTCGTCATGCTGAATGAATAAAGAAATTCAAATTTCGTCAATAGTTTGAAGCGCATTTGATTTTTTCATTCGACTGTTAGTATTGTGTAATGTGTGATTCGAGATACGATACGAGTCATACGAGTAGAGTTAGAGTTAGAGTTACAACTTACCAGAAAAACATTGGCAGGACACAATTAAACCAAATACTAGTAGAGTATACAGTATAAATGAGATCTTGTTGTTTATGCATTAGCAAAAGGATGCAAAACAATTCGAGGGTCGCACCCAGGCGGCCCTTGGGCCCCATCGACCCTTAATGACTCACACGGTTCATCAATTCTGTTATATTGAGCACATCAAACCATGCGGATTAATTAACACATTAAAAGCTGGAAACAGAGAGTAAGAGTAGCATAAAAGACACAATATATGTACAACTTACCCTTCCTTGGCTTCGTGAGTCATAAGTTGGGCACGTTCTTCACAAACATCACCACCAGACAAAGGACCGACGTGCCTACTAACCAGGCGACCAAGGTCGGGGACCGGATCGTACTGTGTTGAAAGCATTCTCAAGGGTCCTCCACCTCCACCATCATTAGATAACAATGTTGTTCCACCGCTATTCTGTTAAGATAAAAGACAGTACGAAGATTTAGATTATTAGACAATCATCGTTCGCTCCAACTTTCCAGTCCACAATAATCAATCACTATATGTATTATATTATGCCAACCTGTCCATGAAGTCGAGGTTTCGTTATTACTTTACGAAGGGCATCCCGGGTGGATGACAAGGGATGGCAGAAAGACCGATTAGCGTGAACTTGTCGACAGTAGAAAAACAACAATGTCAGCCCAATAAGAGCAACAAGTACTCCAATCAAACTAACAATCCAATGCTGGGGTGCTTCAGTTTCCGAAGTCGTCGAAGGTCGCGAGGAGGTAACTACACCATCGCCTATGGAATTCGGTACTCTTCACAATAAGTCTTTCAAATATAAATGCCATAAACTTTAAAGTATAAGTTAGACTCAAAATGACCATACCTGCTGGTGGAGAATAGGTCACATGTTGTTGGTTATAAATCCCAATGACGACAAGAATCAGTCCAAGTCCCAACAAAAGACTACCGCCAATTAGAAGGACCCAAAGCACGCATCGACCTGCGCGACCTGGAGGTGACACCAGCTCTGACAAATTCCATGGTCGATTACCCCCTCCACCCAAACCACCAACTTCTTCGCCAGGAGCGTAGCTTATCGTCGTGGAATTGTAAACAGAATCCGTCATTCTGAGGCTATTAACAAATTAAGATACATTGATAGAAATCTATGAAATCCTAATATTAAATAATATAAAAGAATCATAAAGTAAATTCGGAGAAAGTGCTTATTAACAGTAAGAATATCCCAAATATCAATTCTAATTACGTGCTGACTTACCCGATGATCTGAGAGATTATCGGGTGATTCAGTTCTTCACACGGGTGAGAATTAGCTTTGGCACAGTCACAGAATGGGGTCACCTTATACGAACAACGTGTGGGAGTCACGGAATGCCCGATTTAGAACTGAAAATCAAAATATTATACGGTACATTTTAGATATTGACTCAGATAAGGCCAAAGGCAAAAACTGATGTTTCCATCAAAATTATTCATATTATTACCAATACGAACTTCGAATCGATTAATATCAGTTATCATATTACACGCAATACGCAATTGACTTTCTAAGAAAACGTCATTTGGTCGACGACGTTCCTACAACGTCTTTAGATTTTATTCTTCGTTGTATTCATAAATATTAAATTACATTGTTTATAAAAGTTCAACGAATTGGTGGTAATTATTTGGGAATTGGGAAAGAACATGAAAAAAAATCTTTTTAACTGGATTTCAGTCTCACAAAATAACGAGATTCACAAATTCACAACATTCGCAACACTCATGAACAACCGTAGCTCATCATCACCAACCATCAACCACCACCACACACGGACTGACGACTTCGCTTTCTTTCGACGACTTGTACGAACATGCGATTTCGCTGAATTCTAAAGGATGCGGGATCATTGCGCCATTCTTTGGAATGATGAGTCTTGCCAAATAAATTGTGCAGTTGCACAATCTAAAAATTGCTCCTCTTCCTCTCATCTTTTTTCGTTTTTTGCTATCGCTACTGCGTAATCCGCATTATTTATTTAAACTATATTAAATTCGATATGTGACAATTTCATAACGTTAACACTGAAGAGTTGTCCCGGTGTCGTTGTGTCAGCTGAGACGGTGCGCTCTGAAACAACAATGTAGACTGACGAAAACAGGGACCGGAGTTTTATGTGCAACCGGAAGTGTCCAATTCATTGACAATCAAGGATGAAGAAATCATCGTCCAAAATTTATCATGAGAGACAGGTAATGTTTTGTCGTGAACGACGGGCAATTAAAAAAATATTGTGTAAATAAATAATGTTAGTTCTATAGCTCTATAGGTTTTCAGGTTGCGAGAAGCGAAACTTTTTATTGCATACTGAGGTGAGGTGAAAGTCAAAGTGAAAGTAAAAGTAAAAGTTAATCATTATCTTGGTTTTCGAACAGGTAAAGTCATTATGTGCTCTGCACGCACTCAACAACCTTTTCCAAGATTCTGGAGCATTTCGACAGTCAGACCTGGATGGGATTTGTTCAAGATTAAGTCCAAATGCATGGGTGAATCCGCATAAGTCTGTTCTTGGATTGGGAAATTACGACATTAATGTAATTATGACCGCATTGCAATCGAAACAGTATGAAGCCGTTTGGTTTGATAAAAGAAAGTAAGTGCATTTGAGTTTGACGAAAGTCACAAAAGTTGCAGTTTGTGGTAGTAAACCAGTAGCAAACTGTTTCAGTAGCAAAGATTCGATTCATGAAATTAAAGTGTTCTTACCTTATGCTTTTTATTTTCACTAGGGATCCTTCAGACTTGAATTTTTCTCAGATATACGGATTTATTCTTAATATACCAACTGATTGTAAATTGGGCTGGCTGGCCTTGCCCATGAAACGGAAACATTGGGTCGCTGTGCGACGATTGCCACCTGTAACACAAGATCCTGGAGATAACAACACAGATTCCTCTGTGTCGAGCCAATACTACAACCTCGACTCTAAACTAGAAGGGCCTGAATCCATTGGAGATACTGAAGACCTCATTGCTTATCTCCGTGAAGAATTGAAATCTAACGAAAAGGAACTGTTCCTTGTGGTCACATCTGAAGTGGGCTCTAATGAATCTTGGCGTCGAGGAAGCGCTCCCACTGTCACTTCCGCTTCCCTTGATATCGATCCTTTGCCAAGTCCTCGAAAGACTTCTGCGGATTCTGGGGTAATGGAACTTTTGTCGACGGATCTTCAAGAGTTCAAAGACATCAATGTTGTGGATCTGGATAAGGAGGAAATGTTTCGCCGTCAAAGTTCCGGAGTTTGGAGTGACCTCAACAATTAAAGTAGCCCAGTTTTTTGTTCAAGTGCAACGTAATAACTTCCAGTCTGATTATTTGATCTACGCTTTAAATTAAAAGTTAATTACTATAATGCATGGAATATTATTTTACAGTCGATTGCGCCGTTGTTTTATATTTTTGCTTTACAATGCTTTTCGCTACTCGCCACGATAATACTTCCGATCTTCTGATATCATTTTGATAATTATTATATGTTAAGTATCGTAATCGTATCAATGCAATATTATGTTAAGATTCGAAGTTTTAAATAATGTTGTTTCTGTTTCAACTCTCGGTTCATTCCAAAAATATTTAAATTACCTGCTAGAAACGCCATTAAGTAATTTACGTGTTTATGAATCTATACGATTAAGTTAACACAAGGTTGATGGTTGATGACCATGACAACAACAAAAGTATAACAAGTTAAGATTATTATTGTAAATTAATGTAGTATGTAAAACGCATGTTTTGTTTTAGAGGAAAAACGACTAGACTTCAAACGTAAAACAACGTAACAAACAGTATCATGAAAAACGATAAAGTTGCAGGTTATGAAAATTGTATTCATTTGTATGTCGCTAGCTGTTGCTCTAATAGTCATAGACCAAAGTATAAAATAATAATAACATTATTTAAAAAATGGTGTACAATAACGTTCCGTACAACAGATTTTAACTGGAAACTGGAATTAGGAATAGATTTTGATTTTTTGAAGTCTTCGTCTTATTCGTCTTCATACTTTTTGGAAGCTGTTTTGATTCGAAGAAACGATGGAAAATCAGACCGTACCTATCTGAAATATAAAATCAGTATCTCTATATAAAATTCCAATAAAACATACTATTCAGCTCTTATATTGTGCAATGTAAGGAGATTTTATGGTATAGTTTCAGTACAAAGAAAGATTAGCAGTTTGTGTTCTAATTCTATTTTCAAGTGTGCTCTTCAGCTCTTCGAAGTCATAATTTAAATTAATAGTTTAAACACTTATTTCAGAACAATGTTAGAAAAGTTTCTCCTCTTGTGATGAAATTAAGTCATTGATGTAACGTGCCCTCAAAACTGAAATTCTGAATTGTAAAAGAGTAAAGAGATGCCGCATGAATTTGCACAACTTGATTCGTGCTGATCTGCTGATATGCATGCTCTAAACAAAAAATCGAATGCTATGCAAAAACTGATTTAAGTGACGTCCTGTTTTAAAGCAATAAAAACATTACATACATAAATTAGTATACTATAAATTATTTGTTTTCCGTGAATAAACTCATGTGGAATAAAGAAAACGACAACAAGTGAGAAATGAATTCATTTTGCAATGCTAAAGACTTTACTAAAGACAAGTGGTCACTACATTCTCTCGAGAGGTCAATCCCGAGTCCACGTGGGCCCAATTTTTGATCAGCCCAATGACTACGATTAACAAGATCATGGATTTGTGTGTCGGTTTACAGACTATGAAGTAATGTAGTACTTTTTTATCAGATACAATCATATATTCGACGACTGTATTTTTGTGGGCGGCCTTTAATTGACCTTTTTAAGAGGTCATATCCACGTGACGAATGACCTCCATCCGACTTCACAGGTACACGAATGAATCACTCTATTTTTATCCCAAGTCCCATTGGAAAGTAAGCCTGATTTTGTATCCTTCACATGTAAACACACGAAAGGTATACAATAACAAACAGAGACCAGAGTTCTTTTTTCATGAAAAAAGAACACAAGAAACATAGTTTTTGATATAAACTGGTTTCATCAAGCATAACTTGGAAATGGGACTCGTTTTCCAAATTTGTCTCACAAAAATTTTAAACATAAGAACAGAAAACACAAAATTTTGAAAAAATAATTACTGGAAAGGGAAAAAACTCTCGATCCAGGTTCTTGTCTTTAAAATATGTGCTTAAACCTACTTGGCTAATTAAATGACATCATTACATAATTATTTGTCTAATAGCTAACGCACTTGTACAGAGGTGACTATTATATGCAAGCACAAACAGCAAAAAGGGCAAAAAAGATGAGTCTTAAATCGTTAAATCGTACTAATTATAACAATCAGAGCTTAATCGAATTTTACATCACTTTGGGATTAGTATTCGTCATTATCATATCGTAACAACACTTGGTTCCAAAAAATGCTTTTTACTGTGGTATGGTACCCATACTGGATTTTTAAACCAGAAAGGGAATTTGAATTTAAAGAATTTTGGATTCAAAATGTTTGAATTTTTTAGCCTGCTACAGAGGTGGTAATTGGCAATCTGACAATATCAATTTTCTGACACCGCTAATTTAAATACACATCTAATTATTATAATCGACGCTCTCGAATGGTTTAAATTTTTTTACATTGTAATTTTTATAGTCGTACATACAATAATTAATTTTGCTTATAATTTAAGTTTCATTAATGAGAAGGTACCAGTGTTCAAATTTTTATTAGTTTTGCACAGTTACATTTCACATAGTCTAACTCTAAATTCCTTGTAACAACGCAAAATGTGAAAGCGTGATTTGGTGTGTTTTATATTTTTGCTATTAGTATATTTTTTTGCGAACTCGTCTGTAATGCCCGTTTAAAGGGTTGAAAGTTGAAAGGGGATAAAAAGCCGCATGCTCTCCACGAATTCAAAGAGAGAGATATAAAAGTAAACAACAATAACGACTCTCGAACGCCGGCGACGACGATATAACTTTCGTACATTTCTTATGACCATTCGACAGTCAAATGTGACCAAGAGAGAGGTCAATCCCGTTCCTTTTTTCCCAATGGTAAGTAATTCCTTCAAAGATTGCTGAATCAGTCATCTCTGAAAGGCTTCAGACCATGTAAATGAAAAAGGACAGAATTAACATTCGCAACCGCAACCCGAGAAACGAGATCGGGGAAAAGGAGATTGTATGTAATCGTACGAAGAATGCACCTCCCTCAAGATCATTTCACAGGTATTATTAGTAAGAGTATAACTTGGCTACAATGGCTTCTTTTGCTACTATAAATTCTTAAAAAACTACAAAAATTAGGGAATATATATTGTATATCATAAAAAAGTTGAACATTACGTATCAGCATCATATTACATTATTAGATCCGAAAGGTTACCACTTTATGCAAACTAGTAGAAGGGTCAGTCGTAGTTTATAGTTCATCTTTTGCATCGAATTGTCAAAAATCAAATTCATTAAGGAATTTCGTTGGATTTTGGAACTTACACACGCATCTCAATCATAATTATTACATGTGAACTTATTCTTCAAGTTGGAACACATTGGAACAATCACTTTTTTTTGCAAAATACGGCAGTTTAGCTTTTTGAATTATATAGTAGTTAACAGGAATATGAAAGTTACAACTTTTTTTTAAAAAAAAGGAAAAAATGCAACTTTATACACATTTTTCCAACAACCACAACAATTATTAATAACGAGCCGCATTTCACAATGAATTTCTTGGTGTACGTGTACGTACCAGTACCATTAATATTGCAATTTAAGGAGTGTTCCTAATGGATCGGAATCTTTGTCTCCTTTTTATAATCATAATGAGGAAAGTTATTAAATTTTGTCAAGACCCCGAACTAATTTGCATGAAAGCGTCCCTTTAAGTTCTCCAACTACATAATCATTACAAGATACAGAGCATCGTGACGTAATTTATAGAGTAATGTCGTAGTACAGTAGTATACATAAGTCATTACACTTTTTCATATTGATTTGGATTTGCACAATGAAACAATATTGTTTCATACGTTTTTCATACTAATGCAACATATTAAAGCTTAGTCAACTTTATATGTTTTTATAGCATTGTTGTTTCTCGTCAAATCTGCGTGTTTACCGACCTTTGTTGTTAGCGCGTATAGTAAGTAATAGTAGTCATTTTGCATAGTATATTGATATTACAAACATTACATATAATCTTTGGATCACTCATGTCTTAATTTGTTATTGTGAAAAAATCCATATTATATTTTGTTTGTCGTGAATCACTGTACTCAGACGCATTACTTATGAAGAATACAAGGTTATTATTATTATTTGTTTGGATTGAAGAAATACACACTTAGGGAAAGTTTCCCGCAACGATAGATAATAAATTGTAATAAATCTGGTTTTCTTTATCGCTTCATCTTTTGCAAAACTACGATTATTATACGCGTTCTTTTATACGTTGTTCTTACAATAATATATACGTATCTTGTCAAAATAAAATTCCGTTAAATCTTAAATCCCATTATCCCCTCTGCGCACGATTTCCCCATTTTTTGGTGTTTAAACAGTCAACAATCACTATGAATATAATTTTAATAGTTATTTTTTGGTTGTTCATTCGAGAAGTGCCCATTTTAAATGCCTATATTAACGACCGACTCGAGCGAAAAAAAATGATTGCAGAAAACTATAAAATTAATTACGGTATAATAAACCCCTAAAAAACGTTTAGTCATTATTAAATTTAACCTAAGTATCAAATAAGAAAGCGATATTTTCAAGACCAAAAAAACTGATAACAAAAAGGCAGGGAAAAGGCAACAACAGTATAACAACAAAAAATTGACGGTTATTTTTTTGTCGTTATTTGATACTTAATCATTAAATTACAAATTATTGCATATAAGAATTTATGTATTAGTAACATCTCAGTGGAAAAAAACCGAGAGAAAATAAATTTATAATCCTCCAGAGGATTCCAAAAAAAATCATTAATAATAAATTGTCGTATAAAGTTTTTTTCCCAAGAGTCTCATCTTCCCAGGAGTACAAATGTAACAAAGAGATAATTAACAACGTGTTTACGTTACAATAATAATTATTACTCATGAAAGGCGGAGGTGCAAAAAAATTGTCTACAAATGTTTACGTACGAAACGCTTTTCCTTTCAAAGGAAACGAACCTTTTTTCAACAATAACAACAACAATTGACATTTATCTTATTAATATTAATAAATAATGGATTATTAGATTTGATACTCAATTTTTCATCTTTTAGGTCTCTTTCATGATTTTCCCTAATTTCAGAACAACGGGTAAGTCTGTCTTGTGTGTGTGTGTATTTGCATCATATTATTTATACACGAAAAAACGACTAGATTCCTTTTTTGGATCAAGTTATTAATATTAACAACATTCAATTTTTGGTTTAGGATTTAAAATCATATAATTTTTGGCCATTATTGCAAATTTTACGAATGTAACGCAAACCGTTTCTCAAGTTTCTGTCAATATTCTCAATATTGATTTTCTGCAAATTATCCAGTCGCTGCGAACCTTTTTGATTTAATGAGTTCGCAAAATCGCATTATCTAGATATCGTATTGCAATTTCTGTAATCGATGACTCTGACTCCTGAGGCTATTGCCTATATAAACCTGGCGACCTGGCCAATCTGGTTTCGTTAATAGCAATTTTGTTACTAGTAATTACGAATTTACGAATGCAGAAGTTTCGAATCTCGTAAGGAGGATTTTTCTGATTTTATATTAGATTTCGCTGATTTTTTTTCGTTTTTGACAAGAGATGCAGGTAATTTAGTCGGTAGGTACTTCAGGTCTCTCTAGTTTTCTATGTTTTTGACTTTATAGACGGAGTTCCACAGAAACGGTGGTCTGTTTTCTTGGTTTGTGGCAAAACGTATAGTTTTCTTTTTAGTTGGCGACGAGGAGATGTTGAAATTGTCCCTGGTACGGAACAGCATTCAACCCAAGACTGAGACCTTCCAATAGCTGCGCCTGTTGTTTCGAATCAAAGTGACCTGAAAGTTGACCCGCTGGTTGCACAGGTTGCCCAGCGGTAGGGCTTCCGAGACCGTTTGGTCCATTGCTCCAAATTGCATCAAACTGAGACTGAGACTGAGAGTACTTATCTCCCATGGAGTATCCAAGTCCTCCGAACGGACCGAATTCTTGAGGAGACAAAGAGCGTGGGCGCGGCATGTTCATGAAACCTGTGAAATGAGTAATATGAGAACAATCAGCACTTCGTTGAATAATAACAATGGAATGCATTGCTAATACTAATGTCACAGTGGCTTTTTATAGAATGTATACTTTGTTGTTGCTGTTGTTGTTGTTGTTGTTGCTGTTGTTGCTGTTGTTGCTGCTGCTGCTGAATAGCCCTTTGCTTGATGTAATTAGAGAACTCGGTGGGTGACATACGATGAGTGCGCTTGGACGACGTCTTCAACTTTGTAGACCCGAACTTAGTCTGAGCGAAAGCCGCCGTTGTCATCATTTGTCCAGCGCCGCCCGCAGGAGCTCCCTGCATGCGATTATTAGGAGCCACGAAGGCAGCTGATCCATTGTTAGCAGCAGCAGTGGGCGCTGAATTGAACGGAGACACACCGTCCGGACTTGGAAGTCCTGCACGATACGGTGAAACGCTCTTGCGGGAAGCGTCAATCGGCTGGAAGATCTGGGCCTCAGGATTGAAAGTCTTCGTTACTTCCCGATCCGCATTCAGTTCATCCAATGTGTCAGAATTCTCCGACCATAAGATTCGAACTGCACCTTTCTCTCCAATGCGGCAGGAAACCTATTCAAGAGCGAAATGTATTCATAAAACCTGCATTCCCAAAAATATGAGCTGATAAATTATTACTGCCAAAAGCCTGGAATGGAATAGTGAATTCCTAATAGGTTACGTAGTTAAAGCGGTTCGTTTAACATTTATGTTGCACACAAGGTTACTTCATTGAACTTGGGCGAACATTTTTGATTATATGGAAACAATTTGGATTTCCTACCTCTCCAGGGTCAATCCAGACTGCCATATCCTGAGGAAGATGTTCCAGGATGTCATTGATATTGAGATTGGCTTCAGTTGCAGCTCGTTCCAACAGAGCATTAGTAGGTTGACCTGTCGTGAGACATCGGTAGGCGGAACCCTTCATGGGTTTTTCAGGGTACCAATGATTTTGAAATTTGATCTTGAGAGCCCGCTCCAACTCCTCGCCAAAAAGGTTGACCCGCCGTCTTGGCAGTTTGTTGTACAGATGAGAGATGAAAAAGTTGAGGGCAACTTGGATTTCTAAGTGCATTTTCCTGATCCCACTCTGTAATGGAATTATAACATCAAAGGAATGCCTTTTAACTTTTAGTACACACGCTCACCCAAACTTTCAGCCTGAACTTTACACTTATATCTAGCAAATACATATTGTCGTCTTCACTCGCTGACGTGGCTGATACTAACTTACTATACTTGTATTACACAACTTTTCCTCGTCTAAAGTTAAAATTATACAAAGTTCACATTACCCCGAAAATTGATCAAAGTCTATCCTTTTAACTCTTATTCGTGCGTGTCTCGTGCGTGGTCCCACAATGGAAAACAAACAATACTGCTATGAACAAAGCTCTAACATCCTTTTGCCTTGTTCTCAAATTCCCAGAACCCTGAGTGGAACTGACGTCCTGACGACAACAACGCAATGCCACATCATCAACACTTTATGTCTTCACTTAATTCTTATTTGGGTTTCAAACTCATAAGCAAATATGCTACGGAAAGGACACCTTTTGTGACTTTGACTTATAACTAGTAGCTTGCTATTGCTTCTACTATTTACGCGACACAGAAAGGAAAAACTATACCAGAATATCTTCATTCGAAGGCAAAGGAAATGAGCCAACACACAAGAGCAACTAACAAGAGCCCAGCCAGGGAAAATTTGGCTATAGTTCAGTCTGTTAAGTTCAACCTTTGTCGTTTCGTTGTTAATCGTACGGTGCGTTGTTCGTATCGCACTACATTCAGTTGTTAACCTCTCAAACAAATGCCTTTGTAATAACTCGTCAATAGTGCATGGACAAACGGCACCGTCCGCATTAAAAATTCTTTAATAGGCACACGTAACCTAACTGCGCTTACTGAATAAACATAGCCAAGCTCCTTCTACAGCTATAAAGTTTACTAATTAGCCAAAAGGTAATAAAGAAAACCTTGTGTCCCATGGACAAGGAAAAGTATCAAATCGGAGCCATATGTCCATTCTGCTGTGCTATATGAGGCTACGGAAAACTGCACTTTTCTGTCCAACAACAGACCACAGTATTCATAATGAATACTAATTAGTCATTGCAATTGCCTATGCATAAGGGCCAAGAGAGAAGTAAAGGCAATATGCGTGTAGTGAACACCGTCACCACACCACTCTAATGGATATGGCATCGCATATGAATATGATACTATATGCGCATTTGAAAAGTATGTAACATAACAAATAACAACCCACTAGTAATGAGAACTGCACAACCCACGCCACGGCACGGTCCCTGTATCTGCGAAACATGGCATGACCAAAGCTGGGCAGCTTGTTTGAATTGGAATTTGGAATAACGATGCCTATGGTCACATGCTCCAGCATTTTGCAAAACCGTTCCCGTCCCATATTACTGGATGTGGGTGCCACTAGCTTCTCCCATCCACTCATCCAAAGCCATGTTTGTATAGGCAAGTTGGCAAACAGGAAAAAAGCCTTTGCACCAAACCATCTCGGTTGGCAACAGATAGTAGGCACAAAATTCTCAAGGATACGATTTCAGAGTATTCCGAGGCGTTTTGCTACGAAGAAGAACTCTTCACATCTCACCATTTGCCATATATACTGTAGTTTAATGCAGTGGAATGGAATAACTTGCATTACCTCTCTTGTCTGTTCTCTCTACTGGATTCAATATAGATCACAGATTCGCTTTAACTTTAAGACCCTCAGATGTTCTGCAGTGTGACGACAACGATTGTAGATCTTCCACTACTATCTATGATACTATGCTACGAATACTATACGACTTACAACTTACTATGTGCAAATGTTATTTCGTTCGTGCTTTTACGCTCCCATCACCAAAAGAAGAGTAAAGAGAGTAGGAGTATTAAAACATTTTAGGAACACAAAAATCGTATACAACACAACGAGACTTAGATCTAGTACCAAATGTGTACAACTTGACGTGCCATCGGCACTCGTCCGATCTAGAAACTCGCATATTCTGGTCCAGGGTACTCTATCTTTGCGTGTTACAACCCACACGGAAAGGTCGGCGGGTTGCAAACACAAGACAAGTTCCGCTTCATCTCCTATGAACCACTTTTATTATGGATTATACATGAGAGTTAGGATATCTTAAATAAGAGAAGCATAAGAAAGTTCTGCCCGTATTACAATTCCTGTGTCATGTCATACGGTAGAATCGGAAAGAGGAAGATAATCAAGAAAGAAGTCAAGTGACGAAACTAATACATTACATTGGGCTCATGTAAACCTCGTTATAACGAGCGATGATTACGTGATAGAACGAGAAACAACCAGCATGGCACGGACGACACAAGAAGACAGACTTTTCGCTTGCTTTCATACCTAGAAGAACTTACTACAACCGGATTGCTCCGTGCTATTCTTAAGCAAGTCATTTGCTTACGTGAACAGTCATTCCATTAGCAGGCACAAGTATTAACATTACAGGGTTCCAATTTACGACAGAGGGATTTGTTACGCCAGCATCATTCCGTATAATCGTGGCAAATGTGTTCAACGAGGAACCTTATTTTTCTAATCGCCAGAACGAATGAGATGGATATAAAGCGCAAACGACGAACGTAATGCTTGTGCTGCATGTTTTTGTCATTGTTATCATCGTTACCGACTTGAATGTTCGAGTTAAGGTGTACGAGATTGATAAAATCGAAGGATCCATAAAAATCAGTTCCCATATGGAGACACGCGATTGCAATTAATAAAGGAAGGGTCCGAGAGAGGATGAAAAGTTGCAAAAATGAAGTCAACCAGTATGCCCCATATTGTGCAATACGACCTATTATGGAATGACAAGAATGACAGAGCACAGAATTAAGACTGAGACATGTACGGCAAAAAGGGAACTGTTCGTCTGTCAGTTCTAGTAATCACAATCGCAATCGAAGTGAATGGCAAAAAAACATATGGCAAAAATACTTTTTTTTCTCTCTCATGCATGCAATCAATCTAAAGATTTGAGAGAGAGACGAATGAGCAACAGCCGCTAACAGGAGAGCAAAGAAGAAATGTCAAGTGCAAAATAAGTCAAGTTCAAAGGGTTATGAAGTCCACGTCTCACCATCTAATTCATTTGAGAGCTTCAAAAGAACGATATAGCCAGATTGAGAATGACAAGGTAGTTACACGATCATATAAACGTTATAAACGATTACATCGTGAACCATATAAAAGGGAGACAAACACTTTGAGTTGGGCTGCCATTCGCATTCGCCATTAAATCATTTATCATGTGGTTTGTACTAATCATCATCTGGACGAGGACGTCTTTGGCACTGGGCAAATATGAGCTTTTGTGCATCATCACATATAAACGAAGTGTGCAAAAACTCCATGGGGCTTATAAGGATATGACGTACGCACGAGTTATAAAGGCAACAACAAAAGTCCTTCTACGCCAGCCACAGCAGTAGCATTGCGTCAATGAGCCAGCAAATAAAGCTGAGGAGAGTGAGAGGCAATATGCAAACATGATGCCAAGTCGTAAAGCAATTGAAGTCAGCTATAGGCTATATACAGTTTATACACGTTAAAGTCAAACTGGAAGAATTGCGTAAGAGAAACTCATCTTGAACTACGCAGCTCAAGAGCTACGATTACACTACCTTGTTGGCAAAAACAAGGCGAAGTCAAAGCAAAGCCAGTTCCATTCTTATGTTGTGTTTTTCATTAAACAAAGCTCCCATTTAAAGTTTTCCTTCCTTTAGTGAATTAGGTATCATACACGAGTGACTGCTGGATTGACTGGACGGACGCTTGGGAGTCAACTTGCCAATGTTCCCGTCCCATGACGTTTTCTCATTGCGTTTTATCCTTTTGAACATTGAACAAGTATAAAGTACAGTTTTGCAAGCCACGATGGACTGGACGAGGAACTTGTGTTGTCCATAAAGGATTTAATCAAAAGCAATTTAAAGGAAAAAGAAAAGAAAAACTCGTAATAGCAGTGTATAGCCACTCTTTTTGCCTTATTTTCGCTGAGTTGGTTCCTTGCTTGATAATAGGGAAGGAAATCCCTGGTAAATTCCATTTAGCCACAGGCTATGGAATAGCAATACCATCGAAGTATCAAGTTGTTTACTATACATGTATCCCAAAAAAAGAAGTTGTTATTATACTTTATACCTGGACGGCCTGGACTCGTGGACTCCTATGTCATTTATCATGCATGAATTTGTAGAACTGACCAGTCTATACCATAACACTGTCCCCGTCAGTTTTAGATTGACAGAAAGGTTTCGCTATTGATCCATCACAAAATCGTTTTAACAAAGCTTGAGCAGACGACAGAAAGGTATAAGGAATACCGAGCACGATGAGCTGGAATGGTACATATAATATAATGGTCTTGTTTGAAATGGACTGTAAGCAAAGGCGTATCTTTTCCGTTTTTCCCTTTCGCCGATTTCTCGGACAAAAGTAATGCCGTAGGCCAAAACGGAGGAACCTGAAACTGGAGCAAGAAGAGAATCTTTTGCAAAATGTGAAAGGGCGATGAGATTCGCGAAATGGAGTGAAATCAAAAGAAATCTATAGAGACACGGACTCCACGAGGTTTTTTGGACTATATAGGCTATCAGAAAAACTGCTTTTGACTCTTTCATAGAACCCAAAACGACTTTGAAGAGAGTCATTCGTTTGTGTGTGCGTTCGCCTATTTCTTGGTTGACGGCAGCAAGTCTGTAGTACTGTATAGACATAGACGAACATCGACTCAAGAGGAGAAAGGAGGAGACCCCGAGAAAGTAGGTCGCCTCCTCCACTCCCTTTCCTCTCTTCATGTTAGCTCCTGCCTCAATCTAAATTTAGTCAGGTTTGGCGGAATGCGGAATACAAGTCACAAACGCAAAGGGAAGTCCTTTCCTTCCTATTCCTACTATTCTTTCTCACTTTTTGTTCAACTCAAACCAACATACTGCATCTTTTGATGAGGGAATTTTAGCCCCGGAAAAACTTGTCCTCAGTCCAACTTTCACTTCGACTTTCACCAGACTCGTGTACTAATGACAAAACCGAGGACACATTGGGATTCTAGTAGTCCTTGAAATTATTCTAGTCGAGTGGTTTCTTTTAACCTCAACTCTGTCACATTCACAAAGGATCAAAATCATAATCAAAGACATGTACCAGTTAAATACAGATTCTCATGAGATTTCAAAGCTAGCCATGTCTTCCATTTATACATGCACTGAGTTCCTGAACTGCGGTACTAATGTATACGAATCCAGTACAATGTGGAACGCCTGCATGATCAATTCCTTTCTTCTTACTACCACAACTATCTGTACTTTTGTATTCTATACAAAACCATTGGATCTTATATAAAAAGTTCTTAACTTCTGCCCTTTTAGTCTTCTTCTCAACAGGACAAATTGCGCGTCAGTGTTGATAGTGAATTTGCCATTTATACTCTACAATGAAAGCACAGTGTTTTTGTATTTCTTTCTTGATGATATTCGTACTCTGATCTGATTCGTGTGAATGCATAGTATTAAAAACGTATAGTACACACACAAAGGGGCGTTGGGAAGTTTATGCAAAGGGAGTTTTTAAAGCAACCTCGACAAGCCCGGAATAGAGCACAACCCTATTTTTAAGGCTTGAGGAGATGCCAACTCATCCTCCCTTGTGCCAAACGGCATTCCGAAACTTTTCTCTTTGAGAACATCTTGTGTTCCTAACTATACATCAGCAGATTGAGATTTTGTGTACACACAAACATTTACAAACGACATAGAGTACATACTAGCATTGCATCCTATTGCATTTCACTGATGACTGAGTGAGTGCACGAGATTAGCAGCCTACACTTTCCTCGCGTCTCTTTTCACGCTAGTCTTTTTAGAAAAATCTCATACGTCTTGCACGAATGTAACCATTTTCCCGTGGTATTACGAACCCCGCAAACTTTGTGTGACATAAGGAGTTCATGTAATATTACCACTTCCTTAAGCCGAATATATCCCAGGCAAAAGTCACATAAACTAAAAAAAGCTTTACAGAAGGAGACTCTAATATCAAACTTGCATTAGTACAAAAAGGTATTTCAAAAGCAATGACACAAGGCACAATCCAGTTCAATTTGTGAGTATGGAAACAATTTGCAATTTAATGTCATAAAGCTGTACGGCAGGCATGAGCAAATCTCAAATTCCCTCTATTCAACTGTTACATAAGCCTCGCTTTTTGGTCTGTTGACGATTTTGCATTCTTTCATTCTCTCAACTCGCATCTGCATTCTGCATCTCCGTCGCTTGTTACAGAGAAAGACTGTTATTGCTATGAATATGAATTCATTGCGAATTCCGGACAAAGGAGAGCGAAAGATGTGTTCCTCGGAAACCTAAATAGAGCAATTTACCAAGTAGCAGTCATGTATATCGTACATGGCATTGCAATTCCATGTTCCAGGACATTCTTTGTCCCTATGACCTGACTTGTAAACGAGGTTGTGCTCGCTGATAATATTGATGAATACGACAAAGATTATTATTAGAGAGACATTTTGGACCCTGTCCTGACTCACTCACGGACCCTGCCCTGGACGATCCAAAAAACAACAATAATATAACAAGCAAAGCCGTTATGAATGTGACACTATGACACATGACTTATTTGGTGATGTTCTAGGGTCATCAGGGCATTACAAAGAGTCTGCTGACTGGTCTTTTCTATAAAAGCATGTTAAATACGAAGAAAAAGTTATCTAAGTGCGCACAAACACACTGGGCGGTGCTGATGATAACATTATAAACTGCAGAGACTTGCATGTTATCAGTGCTTTTCAATTAGGAGACATGAGTTTGAAATCCTCTTTAACCAATCAAATTATAAATAGCTTACGAAATAAGGTGATAACAATCCATGAGACGATGAAACTTATTCATATTCATACGTACTGTTCCCAATCTAATCAGAGAGGTTGTGTTGTGTTCTATACAACTTTACTACATTTACAAATATTATGTGCTGTTTTTTATCAAAACATAAAAATAAAGCTCTTTTCCTATAAATCATATTTCATATAATACGACATGGTTACATTACAACCGCAGTCGTACTGTAGTCATCATTAAAACGAGGACTGACACTACTGTCATTACTGTCAATATCTGAACTTGATAGCCTCATCTCCGCAACGTCTTGTCATTGATGGTCTGATTGGTCATCACGCTAGTGTTTCATGAAAATTTGCAACGTTTCGGCTTCAAATCTCTTGCGTATTTCAAAATGACACTATCACATCTGGATATGTTTCTCAGCAGCCTGCTAATATTTCTTCATTAAAATGATGCGTTTATGGAAATTAAGATGATTTGGTGAATGACGAGTGACCTTTGACATTAAACGAGAATAGCATAGCACCATGCCTGCACCATGCTTGCCGTAGTCTTCGTCGTATTATTGATTACCTAACCTTGAGCCCAGTCCAGGAGTAGGTACTCTTAGCTTCCCCATATAGCAGAAAAGCTGTAGCCCCACAGAATACTACTGTCATGCCATGCTTGCCAGCTTATACAAAGTTTAGCAGTCCAAATGCCCACTACTCTGTAGACTCTGTACTCTGGTGAAGTCAAGTCATAATCAGTGCCACTGCGAGCAAAAGAATCACTACTCCTAGCTATTATAATATGGCTTTTACTAGAATGTCTTGTGCAAGTGCAGAAGTAAAGTCCAACAGCATGGCACAGTGTAAAGACCAAAAGCAAGCCTCTACTAGTTTGCCAAAGTGTATTTGCCATGTCATGCCATCATCGCCATATAGCACAATATTGCAATAACGACACTCAACTCAACATTAAGAGAAGTCATAAGAGTTTGGGCCCATCGTATGATTTCTTGCACGTTATTAAAGTGATCCTCGAAGCTAAAATGAAGAAAATAGTCAAAGTGGAGGTCTTCTATAAGTCAATTAAATCATAAAGGCCAGACAGGTGTTAAATGAGAGGTCCTAATCTGTATTTATGTTTTCCTCCTGCCTACATAACACGTTCCTCTTTGCTAAAACTGAGAGTGTGAGGAGCACTAACTATGTACTACTTTTTACACGTATTTGTAGTAGAATTAGCATAACAGAGCCTGTGGACAGTAGTAGTACATTTTACATATTAACTATAGGATCGTGAGCGTAGCGTGTTTGCTCATACGAGGACACAAATATAATGACGTGACGTTACCGATCCACCCTAACTCCTGGACTTTAAAAAAGCTCATGACAGAGCGAAAGCTTATGAAGCAATGAGTCCAACTTTAATCACAATTAGCGAATACGAAGTATGCAAAGGTATAGCTTCTCTCTGGAAGTGGCAAACTCGTCGTTATATGCAACCAGCAAAGAGGACAAAAAATAACTATGGAGAGAAGAACAACATGGAAATGACCTTGCGGACTCGTCAAGGGCTTCACTTCTCTGGAGAGCTCTCGGCTCATGTTACCAGTTACCACATCCCATATGCACGAGCACATTACCAAAAAAGCTGGACGGAAAAGAAACAAAAAACATTTTTTGACACTTGGACTTTTGGACTCGACGACACGAGAGACTTATCCGTCAAAAAAAAACGATGAAACGCCCCATTTTTTGAACATGAAATCATGATCCCTTGAACCAAACAACCTCTTTGAATATGTGTGCGATGTGCCTTATGAAATTGGTCCCGAAGAAAACGTCCTGGTGTCATATTATATCCAAAAGGCAGAAAGGGGAGATAACAGCAAAACGCAAGTGGTCGATAAGAAAATCATGGAACGAGTCCTGAGAGTAACGTCAGTAGCAAATGCATGTCAAAATAAATGTACTCATGCTGCACTCTCACTCTGCTCCATAAAGCAAAATTGCTTTTTCTACGGCATTGTGCTGTGGAACGTTACTATAACTCGATGAAACACGATTCGCAATTCCTCATGCCTCTCGTATTCTACGTCGCGTCCTACGGCAAGCAGGATCACGATATGAAATTTTGCAATGAGAGAGTGATATATGGTAAAAGCATACTGCACAAAACCGTATGTTGAAGGGGTTTAAGCCAAACGGCTCAATGAGAATTAAATGCTAAAGTGATACAAGTTTAAAAACGATAGAATGTAAAAGTGCCAAGTTAGCGACTTACCTGAGACTGTAATGTTGTTGTCGGTGGAACTGGAACTCCAAACGAAGAGGAGAGACAGAGAAGAGAAAGAAGTGATGTTGATGGTTCGTCGGATGCAGAGGGAATGACGAGATAGACTGGAGTTGTGTGAGAGCTGGACTCCAGCCACGAACCACTAACCCACTCTCGCTCCGCGCAAGTCTCACTCAAGCTCAACTTCACTCACAAAAGTTACATTTAACAGGAAAGGTTCCATTCATTTTCCTATGTCCTTTTCCCTCAATGTTAAATCTAATGGTAATATGCATTTTTAGACTGAACTCGAGCCACACAACTTAGTATCCACATCGCATCACATCACACATGCAACACAAACAGCAGCATTTGAGATTAGCAAAAGAGTTGGGAGCTTACTTTTGCTTCCAAGTTCCAAAAGCTTTAAAAAGCGTCTTTCGTCAAAACTTGACTGGTTTTGCATGCAAGAATTTTAAAACAAGTTCTTTTTCAAGCTCAGGTGTTGTGTACGAAAGCAGTTTTGTGCAAAAGTCATCTTCACTTGAAGCAAGTTGGTCGGTAGTCGCATCATCCATGCAATCCTCAAATATAATGCTAGTCTATTTCGAAACTTGGCTCATGTGTTCATATCATGTACATATAACACAAAGCTGTATGCATTTTCCAATTCTCATTTTACCAACTCTCATCTCTCCCATGCTTGTACACTGGAACCTGAAACCTGGATCCAGTTTCCTATACGCTGGAAGAGGTAGAGTTACTTTGCAAATTATAAAAACTGCAGCTATTCCTACTATAACTAATGTACAGTTTCACTTTAATTCAACCTTTTCCAAGCTATAAACATTTGATAGCAAGCATCAAGCCATAAAGCTGGTCCTTATATGCAATGTCACATTATTAGTTTCTTTGTGTGTTGTTCACAGAGCAGTTTGTATAGTTTATTTAGTGGTTGGAAGAAGCGAAGCCTTATATTGACAACAGTGTGGGTTGTGGCTTCTGCGTTCTGCCCAACGGTCTATGCACATGTCATGATGGAGGTGGAACGTAATAAAGTAATAGGATAATACTTAATGCTTGTAGTATATTTCCATTCGAAAATTATGTCTCCACAACCAATTGTCAATTTTGATGGTTGGAAACTTCAACTTTATGCTTTAATCTTACCAAAGTTGACTTGCGCTTTTAAAAAGGCAAACAAGCCATTGCTTTTCCCAAGAGGACATGATTTATGCTAAATTCTATAGAGCTTTTTATAAAACCAGTATCGTTTATAACGTATCACGCGTTAGATGATGTAACAAGGAAGATTTTTAATTTCTGAAAAGAAATGATGGTAATTGAAATGTGCTTTTGCATGTGCAAGTCATGATGCGTCTGTGAAAAGAATCAAACTAAATGAAGCTTTAAATAAATGTGACGCTCATGAAATCTTGAACGTGATGATGCGATGAATACGATGACGATGCTGAGAAAAAGAAATGGTACTTTGATAACTTTGTACGAAACTTCCATAAAAGTAAAGTTTCAAATAAGCTAGAGGTAATTTAAAGCTATTATGAAAGTGGTTTCAGCTCAAATGACATTTGACAGGTCAACATGGCCTGATTTCCCGTCTGTTCCTATGTAATATGATCCATATGGTGTATAGCAATTCCAATTTTCATGTTGTGGACCCGATCTGTCCGATTTTGACAGGATCCCTCGTCAAGTTTCTTGCTCAGATTTCAAAATATGAAAATGTGAGTATCGCATCTCAACCGAAAGTGCATTCATAGCTTGTAAATGGGTAAAGCAGCTAGGGAAATTCATCCTGAGGGGTGATATGATATCGTTGGTATTGGTATTGAACCTGGATTGTTTCTGACATGACTGAAATTGAGGAAAGAACTTGGCTTGTCACTTGTCACACAGAGATAGGTGTACTTGAGACTTGGATTTCCATGCAGGTGATCGATAAGGGAAAATATCCTTCGAATGAAGAGCAAGTTGATTGTCAAGCGGAAATGTCCTTTGACCGTGAAAAGTCTCCTTGGAAAAGTGAGTGAAGAAGACAGAAGACAGAGAGAGAGATGGAACACGGACGTCACGACCAAGGTCTGACGTCAAGCTCTCTGGACTATCCAGCCCACGCACCCACAAGAGAAGAAAGCCTACACACCCGGGTAGAGTGCGGGAGGAAAAGCACTTTTAGACATTTGAGATTCAGGCCCACCAGCTCCGAAACACCGGGGACGGGGAATGGAGGAGGATCCTTTTATAACTGGGTCAAGGATGCTCTTCTCTTTTCACCAGGCACGATACATGGAGTGTAGATAGTGTAAGAGTGTGTGTGTGCCTTTCCCTCTGCTTCTTTCACTTCTCCAAAACTCTCCAGGCTGTCTTTAGCTCTACTTTCTACACACTGCGCCTTGTTAGCCGTTGCCGTTACTCTCCCTATATCCTCTCTATATATACTCTCGTCACCCAAATGCCTTTCTCTATGCAATCCACAAGACACACGACGGGTCGATCTCCATCCTCATTTCATCCCATGCTCCATCCACTCTGGCCTAATTCCGTCCTGGACCACTTTCACTCCTCCGATCGGCTTTCACCAAACTTTCCCAAGCTCCTCGTCTTTTGCTTCCTTATTACTTCAGAGAACAAGTTCCCATTTATAGAACTCTCTATGGGCTTTTCTTCTTCCCATCGCTCTCACTAAATTCATTTTCCTTTCTCTTCCCTGTCCTCTCCTTTCCTTCCCATTCTTTCAGATGTGGTACAAGGTAGTACAAACCTCAATTTTACAAATCTACTTATCTTCCAATCTTATTGGCTCTCCACACTTTCTTTTACCATGTCTTTAGTCTTTAATTGGTTACATAATTCTATATAAAATTAATAAAATCCATTCATTCTTAAATCTATGCAAAAACGATGAGCATGAACGCTTTCTATTCGTAGAAATCATATAACTCCTAACGTCATAACCTCATAACATAACTCATTAAATATAAAAACATAACAAACTACTTTTCAATCCGATCTCAACTGTAATAATGTCCGCACTTTCAAAACACATTTGAAACAACTTTATAATATTGTATTGTAATACTTTAATAAATGAAAATAATCTTTTCTTCATTAAACCTATATATATACTCATTTTAAGTGTTTTTATAACGGCGGAAGGCGGAATTAATTGCCCGTTTACTTTAGTCTCCCCATTTTCACATTAATGTATGATTTTTATAATATCTTCAGTTTTAAAAGTAGAATAAATTATTGATGTTTCATATTTTAAGGATCCAAACGAACGATTAACGAAAAACTTGGTAAATTCAAATTGGTAAATATAAAGCAACCGTTCTTTCTCCATGTAAAAACGCTCACAGAGCGAATTGCGAATCAACAAGATTCGTTGATTTTGCCAATTTTTTCCGTTAGCATTAAAATGACGCCGTTTGTTAAAGTACGATATTTTTTATTTGTTTACAGTTAATATACAATAGGTTCAAAAAGCAGTTCCATTCAGATCCAAGTTTATTTGTATTGTAAATTCGTGTTGTAAATATTGAAAGAAGCGTGAGGTTTTAGTTTAACTGAAGTAATTAAAAAGTGTAAATAAGAATGAAAGTAGTAAAATGAGGAGGAATGTGGTATGGAGAGAGGAACATCATCGAGGGAACCCTCTACAGGAGATCGTTGGATTGGTTAGTAGGGGCGGGTGCGGAGAGGAGGGCGATTCTTTGGGTTTGGTCTTCTTTCATGTCTTTGAGCCATGGCTCAGAGTGAGTCAGTGCACCGTCGACCGCCTCACACACTGGATTCTCTTCTCTCTAATAGGATTTCTGAGCTGTCACTATATACTCTCTAACCTGTTGATGACTAAAGACTAAAAAAGTGTTGGTCGTTTTCTGTTGACATTTCTCCCAAGGAGGGCCAAGTGCCAAGTTGACATCTGTGAATTTTCCAAGTGTGTTCCTGGGTTTTCCGCATCTGGCGGGGAACCGGATTCGTTAAATAGTCTTTTGTGTGTGAAATATCAAAATGAATAGTGTTGGTAGCGGCGGCGGTGACGAGCGGCTGTTCAAATTGGACCCGGATTTCAAGTATCTTGTCGTGGACAGGAATATTATCAATGACCCGACGTCCCAAGCGGAATGGACACAGAAAAAATTAGTGTGGGTTCCTCATGATGTCTATGGATTCGTGTCGGCTTCCATTAAGGTAACATTAATTTGTATTAGGTTTTTATCCGGTTCATTGCATTTCTGTGTGTATTTGACTCATTGACAGTTGTAGTAGTGCAGTGGAAAGTGGAATGCTGTGAGGAGTCAAAAGTTGGGTGCGGTGAGGATCTCGTGCTGATAAATGCGATGAAACATAACTTTATGCAGGATGTTAGATAGTTAGATCAATGTATAACATGACGTGTCTCCACATTTCAACGAGAATTTTGATAAGGAGTAGATAAACAGTTTATTCGTGATGATGGGGTAGGTAGCAAATAGAATTTGACTAGATGTGTTAGTTTTGGGATTCTGGCTGGAAAGCTGGATGAAGTGCCTGACGTGAGAAGGTGTCAACGGCCAATGCAAATGCATTGTAATCTTTGAGTTTAGGCTGTTTAGGATTGATTCTTGAAACAAAATGCCTTTAAAGTAAGCACGGCACCCTTAGGGCTAGAAAACAATTGACATAAGAATGCGTCTATTCATTCGTATGAATTGGGACTTGTCAATGATATAATGATGGTCATTGTGATTAAATGTGATGACAGGCGGAGCGTGGCGATGAAGTGGAAGTGGAGTTGGTGGAGACGTCGAAGAAGGTCCTCTTTAATAAAGATGATGTGCAGAAGATGAATCCACCACGGTTTGACAAAGTGGAGGATATGGCGGAATTGACATGCCTCAATGAAGCATCCGTCCTGCATAATATCAAAGACCGATACTATTCCGGCCTCATTTACGTAAGTTATAAATAATTTTCGCTGCAAAATTTCCTTATGATGTGGATTCCTGTGTAGTGCTAATATTGTGCTAAATGACGTAACCTAAATTGGTTATGTGCTCAATGCCTCAATGCGGAACGAATACTCATGGTTGGAATATTTGTTTTTGAAATGTTATAGACTTATTCGGGTCTGTTTTGCGTCGTGGTTAACCCGTACAAACGACTTCCAATTTACACAGAAAAGATCATGGAGTTGTACAAAGGAAAGAAACGTCATGAAGTCCCTCCTCATGTTTTCGCCATAACAGACACTGCCTACCGGTCCATGCTTCAAGGTATTGCTATCATCCTTTTGTTCTTTGGTTCGTGTCATATTCATATTCACCTTTTGACCCCGGTTGTCCACTTCGGTATGTCTACCAATGTTTTATGGTTTGGCGACGAGAATCACTTTGCTCACCACATGTTCGACAGGAGCTTTATTGCAATGCTGATAAGTAATGATTGAGGACCCTGAATCGGTGAGTCCCATGTCCTATGGTCCTGAGACCGCCTAGAGCCATGCCTTTCGCTTTGACCATAGAAGGGCACAATTTGCGTCCCAAAGGCGAACATATGCGTTATACACGTCCTTGTAAGGCGTTCATTCGTAGTCATCATCTGTAGATGGAGATGATAAAGATATGTCGTCGGCCTATCTCTTCTGCTCCATCTCTTCCAATTCCTTTTTTGGACATAAGCCTCTCTCTCACTCTTTGCCTTTTGCCTTCCTTGCACACTTGTTCCATTCATTTGAGGTCAAAGACCGATCAGCCGCCTTTGCCACAGATTCCCCTTCTCCCTCGGCTCTCCCAAGTACTTGACATACCAGTATTTTAACCTAACCTTATTCCGTACCAATGACGCCTCCGGGCGTCGTTTCAATGACATCCGCACGATTACTGCAGTGACATATTGAAGCGTCATTGATATGCAAAATCCCATGAAAGGAGACGTTTCAGAACCACCTGAAGCCTAAATCTATGTTATTTACAGATCGGGAGGACCAGTCTATTCTTTGCACTGGCGAATCAGGGGCCGGAAAGACAGAGAATACGAAGAAAGTTATTCAGTATTTGGCGTATGTCGCGGCAAGTAAGCCCCGCGGTACGACGACGCATCATTCCACGGTAATTCCCATATAAGCACTCTTGAACCCATAAGTTCTTTGTTCCTACTTCCACAGTAGAAAGTATGAGTCATTGATTATGGTTATGAGCGACAACGTTGCACCCAGCAGCAGCACCATGTAGCCGTGCAGTAGCATGATGCTCACTTAACGAGTTCTGATTCCCTCTTAATTTATTCATTAGTCAATTCATTAATTTTTTGCTGAGTTAACTGTAACGATAAATGAAATGAAATGCTGTATTGACAAGTGGTGATGGTCTCATTAATTTAGTTACTTTGCTATTACCCAACTAATGTTATAGTAATAGTTGTTCAGTTGTGGTCAATTAACTTTGGTGATGGTATTGCTACGCACTTAAGTACTTTATTCAAAGTACTCCGTGCAACGAAATGCCTTTTACTTGACTTGACAACTTGACACCACCACCATCATACTATCGTAACTTACTATAACACATAGCACAGTACTTAAATGATCATTGATCTTTGATCATCTATACTTTTATCGCAAATAAGCTTTTTTTTGCTATTTTACAACTTTTCGTTTGATGCATTATGCGAAAATAATTTTTTTGCGGCACCCCTTTGAGTTCGATATGATTCAAAAATATTTAAAGCGTAGTATTATAATAATTATGAAATGATATAGCTTCATTAGTTCACAATTAAGTTGCTCAAATATTCTTAATATTATCTTGCTCTCCGCTCTTGCATGTGACTGACTGGTTCTCGGTTGATGGACTGTTTCGCGATCTTTTCGGCTTGTTTGGTTTGGTTACTTACGCACGATGTTACTACTACACTAGCCTGTTCCCGTATTCAACATAGTAAGTAATCTTCGATTCGCTGAGATTCACTAAAACGCAAGTTACTTTTGACATGTTAACATTTTTTGAACAATTTCTATTACACCTCAACCTATCCCTGCTTCACAAGAGTTTGCAGCCCGTGAGCTCGTGATTTGAACTGGGTGGAGTTTACAAGTTGACAGACATTGATGTTGCATTTTATATGATTTAGGGTGAGCTGGAGCAACAACTTTTGCAGGCAAACCCTATTCTCGAAGCCTTTGGAAACGCCAAGACTGTCAAGAATGACAATTCCAGCCGTTTCGTAAGTTTACAGAAAAGGGAATGTGTCAAGTGTAGTGGAAATATGGAAATGACTGATGCTTGTTCATTTGACTGCAGGGCAAATTCATCCGAATTAATTTTGATACGTCCGGTTATATTGCGGGGGCGAACATTGAGACTTACCTTCTGGAGAAATCTCGAGCCATTCGTCAAGCTAAAGAAGAAAGGTGTTTCCATATTTTTTATCAACTTCTGTCGGGTGCAACCGACGAGCAAAGAAGTGAGTTTTGTCAATTCTATCTTTATTTCTTGAGTATGTTATATGAATGTTTCCGGAACCAGTGGGCGAATATAGTTTATAAAAATGTCATAATGTTAAAACAACCGGTAGAACTTTGTTTGTTTTACTTACCTGTTAGACATCACTGTCAGTTCATTTCTTTCGTTAATGCACTTTCCAAGAATAGCTGGATCTGCATAACCTACATCAATGTTTTATTTATGAATTTTTACAGAGGAATATGTATTGGAGCCAACCGGTAACTATACTTTCCTTACGAATGGCGGAGTTCCGGTACCAGGTGTTGATGACGTGGCAGAATTTCAAGCCACTGTTGGTTCCATGCAAATTATGGGCATGGGACCAGAAGATCTCAGTTCGATTTTCCGTGTTATTTCTTCTGTTCTCCATTTTGGCAATATGCAATTTAAACAGGAGAGAAATTCCGATCAAGCAACATTACCTGACAATACAGTGGCACAAAAGGTTGCTCATTTATTGGGACTTAGTGTCACTGACATGACAAAGGCATTCCTGAAACCAAGGATTAAAGTTGGACGGGATCATGTGACGAAAGCTCAAACAAAAGAACAGGTGGAATTTGCTGTTGAAGCAATTGCAAAGGCAACATATGAAAGAATGTTCCGTTGGTTGGTGAATAGGATCAACCGAAGCTTGGATAGAACCAAGAGACAAGGCGCTTCCTTTATCGGCATTCTGGATATTGCTGGCTTTGAAATTTTTGAGCTGAATTCTTTCGAGCAGTTATGTATTAACTACACCAACGAAAAACTGCAACAGTTATTTAACCATACAATGTTCATTCTGGAGCAAGAAGAATATCAAAAAGAAGGAATTGATTGGAAATTCATCGACTTTGGATTGGACTTGCAACCGACCATTGATCTTATTGAGAAGGTATCATTGACAGATGATTTGTTTTAGGTTTTATCGGCTGGTGATAAATGATATGAAAGGAAAATACCTTTGAGGGAAATAAATGACATTACTAACTTATTTATAAAATTTTATAGCCCATGGGTATTTTGGCCCTTTTGGATGAGGAGTGTTGGTTTCCAAAAGCCACCGATAAGACATTTACAGAAAAACTTTTATCAGCCCACACCCAACATCCCAAATTTTTCAAAACCGATTTCAGAGGACAGGCAGACTTCGCTGTAATTCACTATGCTGGAAAGGTATTTGAATGCACATAATTTGTTCTATTTTGACCTGAATGAATTATTGGTGTTTAAGCATGAACGTTCTCATTAAATGAATGTTTACCTTTGTACAGGTGGATTATTCTTCGGCCCAATGGTTGATGAAAAACATGGACCCTTTAAATGAAAATGTGGTTCAGTTGCTTCAAGGCAGTCAAGACCCGTTTGTTGTCTTCATTTGGAAAGATGGTATTGCATTTAGTATGAGCATAATCATTATCAGTAGTGTTTAGGAAAATGCTCCGGAATCTGTAATTGGTAGATGGTAATAATTTGTGCATTTGTGAATTTGTAGCTGAAATTGTCGGAATGGCGCAACAAGCAATGTCTGACACACAATTTGGGGCTAGGACACGAAAAGGCATGTTCCGAACTGTCTCTCAATTGTACAAGGAGCAATTGGCCAAGTTAATGGTCACTTTGAGAAACACAAATCCGAACTTTGTTCGTTGCATTATTCCAAATCATGAAAAAAGGTCCGGCAAGATCGATGCACCACTGGTATTAGATCAATTACGATGTAACGGCGTGTTGGAAGGTATTCGAATTTGCCGTCAAGGGTTTCCGAATCGGATTCCATTCCAAGAATTCCGTCAGCGGTATGAACTCCTTACTCCAAACGTTATTCCAAAAGGATTTATGGATGGCAAGAAAGCGTGCGAAAATATGGTAAGGATAAACAGCAAGAGAGAAAGTTTATTAATTCATATAATACTCGAATTTTATAGTTTAAATCTTTATTATTTATAACTTTAGATTCATGCTTTGGAGTTGGACCCGAATCTGTACAGAATTGGGCAATCGAAAATTTTCCTTCGGGCTGGTGTTTTAGCTCATTTGGAAGAAGAGCGCGATTTTAAAATTACAGACTTAATCGTGAACTTCCAGTCGTATTGTCGAGGAAATCTTGCCAGAAGGATGCTGTCCCGAAGGGTTCAGCAATTGAATGCTATTCGCATTATTCAACGAAACTGTGCTGCTTATCTCAAGCTACGCAATTGGCAGTGGTGGCGATTGTATACGAAAGTTAAACCTTTGCTTCAAGTTACCCGTGAAGGCGAAAAATTAATTCAAAAGGAAGATGAACTTCGAGTCATGAAAGAAAAACTAGAGACTACCATAACTATGACAAGTGAAATACAACAGAAGCTGAAAAACGCTGTTGATGAAAAGTCTATGCTGGCAGAACAACTGCAAGCAGAAACTGAACTCTGTGCGGAGGCTGAAGAAATGCGTGCTCGTCTTGCAATGAAAAAGCAAGAGCTTGAAGAGATTTTGCATGACATGGAAGCCCGCATTGAAGAAGAGGAAGAACGCGCTGCATCTCTGAATAACGAAAAGAAAAAGTTGCAACTGAATATTCAGGATTTGGAAGAACAACTTGAGGAGGAAGAGGGTGCACGTCAGAAGCTTCAGTTAGAAAAGGTTCAAGCTGACGGTAAATTGAAAAAATTGGAAGAAGAGCTCGCCGTTGCTGATGACTCAAATCAGAAACTTTTGAAAGAGAAAAAGGTCATGGAGGAGAAAAACAATGATTTGAGTCAAAATCTTGCAGAAGAAGAAGAAAAGTCAAAGCACTTAGCTAAACTAAAAGCCAAACATGAAGGCACAATTGCAGATTTAGAAGAAAGGCTAAAGAAAGAACAACATTCTCGCCAAGAGAACGATCGTACGAAGCGGAAGATTGACGCAGAACTACAGGATGTCAAAGAGCAAATCAATGAGAAGAGGGCACAAGTTGAAGAGTATCAGCTTAGCATGGCTAAAAAGGAGGAAGAGATTGGTCATCTCCTCACGAGAATCGACGAGGAGTCTGCTCAGAAGTCTGTTGCTTTGAAAAATCTGCGAGAAATTGAAAGTCAACTGGCGGAAATTCAAGAAGATTTAGAAGCAGAGAAAGTCAGTCGTAATAAAGCTGAAAAACAAAAGCGAGATTTGAATGAAGAGTTGGAAGCTTTGAAAAATGAACTGCTAGACAGTTTAGACACTACTGCTGCACAGCAAGAACTTCGCACAAAACGCGAGCAGGAGCTGGCAACCCTCAAAAAGACACTTGAGGAAGACACCGTAGCACATGAGCATGGACTTCAAGAGTTACGACACAAACATGTTCAGGAGATTCAAGATTTAATGGATCAACTGGACAATGCTAAGAAAAATCGAGCTGTTCTCGAGAAAAACAAATCAACACTGGAAGCAGAAAATGCTGATCTAGCAAATGAGCTGAAATCTCTTCAAACAGCAAAACAAGATTTTGAGCGCAAACGAAAAACTCAAGACAGCCAAATGCAAGAATTGCAAGTAAAACTTACAGAAAGCGATCGAGTTCGTGGCGACTTGCAGGACAAACTTGGGAAATTGCAGTCAGAATTGGATTCTATATCTACCCAGTTGGAAGAAGCTGACTCTAAAGCGACTGCTGCTGGAAAGAACTCTGCAGCCGCTGAAACGCAATTGCAAGAAACTGTGACTCGCTTGGAGGAAGAGACAAAGCAGAAGTTGGCTCTCACTGGTAAAATCCGTCAATTGGAAAGCGAGCGTGAAACACTCCAAGAACAGCTTGATGAAGAAGAAGAAAGCAAAAAGGCATTAGAAAAGCAGGTTGCAAGTCTGATAACTGCAGCTGCTGACGCTAAAAAGAAATCAGAAGAAGACGCTGAAATGGTCATTAACTTGGAGAACGCTCACAAAAAAGTTTTGAAGGATATGGAAGTTTTGCGAGTTCAACATGACGAATTAGTTGCCACTTGCGATAAACTAGAAAAGTCACGCAAGAAACTGCAGCAAGAACTTGAAGATGCAGGGATAGACCTAGAAACACAACGAAGCAAGGTTATAGAACTTGAAAAGAAACAACGAAACTTTGACAAAATTTTGTCAGAGGAGAAAATGATCAGTGAACGTTTCAGTCAAGAAAAAGACACCGCTGAACGTGAAGCTCGCGAAAAAGAGACCCGTCTTTTAAGCTTAAATCGTGAACTTGAAGAGAAAGATGTTCAAATTGAAGAACTTGAAAGGTAAAATTCTTTGCAGTAATTTCCTTTTCGCATGGTTGTTTATTTACTTTTGAAATCTAACTTGTAATTTATGTATTCAGGGTAAAGCGAGGTCTTCAGAACGAGCTCGACGAGCTCGTCAACTCCCAAGGCACTGCAGACAAAAATGTACACGAACTTGAAAAACAGAAACGTGGACTCGAGTCTCAATTGGCTGAACATAAGACGCAAATTGAGGAACTTGAGGATGAACTTCAGCTCACTGAGGACGCAAAGCTTCGATTGGAAGTGAATATGCAGGCATTGAAAACTCAGTTCGAACGTGACCTTCAAGCTAAGGATGAAGCAAGCGAAGAAAAACGTAAAGGTCTTATTAAGCAGTTGAGGGATACCGAGGCTGAGTTAGAAGATGAGCGGAAAAATCGAACTGCTGCAGCCAACGCTAGAAAGAAGTTGGAGTCCGATTACAACGACATCATGAATCAAATCGAGACAAATAACAAAATGAAAGAAGATGCACTAAAGCAGTTGAAGAAAGTTCAGTCGCAGATTAAGGACTACCAGAGGGATTCAGA
>JABASF010000402.1:0-43622 GCA_019776145.1 Harlomillsia oculata | reverse complement strand
GATCATTTGTTCTCCTCTTATGAACAATGCTGATATTGTTTACGGATATACGAATATGCAAATATGCATAGATTCATTGCATATCATTAGAACGTGATAAAATGAAATGTAAAGTTGAACCGAAGGCTATGTTAGCATTCACTGATTTCACTAAATTAATTATCGAAGGTTGGATTAGAATTACTTAATTACTATTTACATGATTGGATACGTTTGAAACATTACAGGCAGCGTCAGTCAATTGATAAAAAAGACCCAAGTGCCTTGTAATTAGTTTTTTGATACATTTTTGATATGTGTGAGTCTTGGTTGATACGCCTTTCACGTTCTAATGATATGCAATGAATCTATGCATATTTGCATATTCGTATATCCGTAAACAATATCAGCATTGTTCATAAGAGGAGAACAAATGATCTCAGCAAAGCTCCAGGGCAAGATTGCATGGAACAAGCTTCACAAATTTTGAAGATTTTTCAACTCTTTCCTGGAGCTTTTGTAAAATACATTTTTGGTAGAATTTTAGAAATTATATCGTGCATTAGTAATATTATTAGGCTGTAGAGTGGTTTTTAGCATAGCAGAAATGATTAAGTTCTTCTTAATAATCATAGATAAAGTTAAGGATACACAGAGGTGACAAAGGTGACATTTTTGCAAAAAAAAATGACACGAGTTCACGAAACTGAAAGCTATGAAACCAAAAACTAGGTAGGACGTCTCTCCATTGCGTCGCAAATAAGTCCGCAAAGATTTTTTGGTCGACATGAAAAAGCGATGGAAATGACAATATTTTTTGTAGACTATTTATTCTGTTCTAAAATATATACAAAAGAATACATAATAATTATCTCTAATTATACGATTTTGAAAGAAATGATTACAAATAAGTATGCAGCGAAACAAGAATCTATGGTAGTCACTTTTAGTAGTCTCATATTAGTTAAATCCCTATTAATTAATTATTACTCTACAAAAACGAAGCCCATGTTAGTCTCAAAAATTGTAATCATACTAATATTATACATACAACAAAAACCATATCATCTTTAAACCAACAACGACTACATAATGAGCTACAGACGTTATTTAATTGATTTAGTCATTAATTATTCACATTTTTGTGTCACAAATATTCCCTTTTCCATGTACATAAAATGATAAAACAGGAAGGATCCCAAACATGTAATTTATCCGAAAAAAATCTGCTGATTTTTGATCGGCAGTTGCGAGTGTTCAATCTAGTCAATGTAAAAAAAGTACGTAAAAACGTCAAGATTTCAATTCTACTTAAATCAATTTTTTGAGCTTTTGTTTCGACAACGATTAAACGATTATTGAAATATCCTAGAAATTGAACCTGTAATTCTTAATTGAGGTCCGTTTATGGCATAATATTAGGCGCGGTTTTGTTTTGCGATTTTGTGGATTGAATAAAATACTTCTGTTCATCTATTAATTAAATGTTAATTATTAATATATTGTAAATTACTACTATACAAAAAGCGCTGTGTAAGAATTACACAGCGTTCAAATTGAGTGTATTATTAACAATAACTAGATTGAGAGACAGCATGAGTGCAAGTGCAAAACAATGAATGCAAAATGTGAGTTTTGAGCGACATTTGTTCAATTATGAAATAATGATTCGTGGCATTGGTAGGAATTAATTAAACCCTCAGCTCTCATTTGGCATCATCAAATCACTCTCCAAAATACCAGCTGCTGAACATATCTGTAAAATAACTGTGTAGACAAATGATATGAAAGTAGAAGAATGTACTAGTTAATTATTTACATGTTAAACGATATAATAAATTAACTAACTATTGATTAAATACGCTAATAAATTAATCTATATACCTTTGCATTTGCATGAAACCATTTGTTCGTTGATTGTTTGTTGGTTGAAAATAATGAATTGATGTAAAAAAAAATGTAATTTTGACTTTAAAATGTCGTGTTATGTAATAATGGAGACCATGGAAAAATGGCAAATTAATAAGCAATAATTAAAAATTCCATTGGAAAAAGGAACCGGCACTCAAAAACCTTTATTCTATGATTCTATCATATCTTTCCATAACTTGGATCTTCCGTTACCGCTTGGATGAAATACGTGGCTTGCATTTTACTTATAGTTACAGTCAGATTTTCTAAACGTTCTTGAAATGTATAGTTTTAGTTATAGTGTAGTTATGTTCAATTTCGGTTGGGTCAGTTCGTCAGCTTCGAATTTTGGGGTTCAAAATTATAAAGAGGCCATCTGAAAATGTGAATGAATATGAAATTAAGAAAGAGTTCCTAGCCTAATATAGACTTTGGTTGTTGATTTTTGATATAATAATACCCGGTTCGGTTTAATCATTTTGTGGGCTTTCGGGCTGGAGGATTGAATAGGACTAGGAGACAACACTAAAGGAATAGGCGGGACACACACCGAAAACTCGGAGACTAGGAAATATTGCACTTTATGACATTCTGTTATGACTTGTACTTCACACATAATGAAAACTAATGTGACAGGGAACAGACGCACAAACTCGGTTTCCGCCTGTCTGCTCACTTATTGCGTTGCCCCTTCCCCTATCTTTCATTTACAAACGCCACAGCCACAGCCACAAGCCTCCTTTCCTTGCCTTCAGAACTTTCCCGGGAATCCTGCATTTAAGCAATTCCTCCATGCACTTTCACTATCCTGCCAAGCCTACTTTTCTACAACCATCCTTTGTATACATAGAAAGTGCAAAACGCGATTCGCCTTCCTAAAAATATCGGGTTTTAAAGTTGGCTGGAATTTGGAATCCCACATTTCCCCATACCACAAAAAACAACAGAGTAGCAAAATGCAACTGCGGATTGAGTAAAAGGAGAATTGAACTGAGCTGCTGATAAAAGCGTTTAGTGAGACTTGAGATGAGACACGAAGGAAGTGTGGATAATCGGTTGAATGGGGTCCAAAAAGGCGTCTAATTTGCCGACTTATCTCTCTCCACATCACAATGACTCTTTGGCTCCCTTCCTTTGGACACAATTCCAATCAGACCCCAGCCCAGCCCAGCCTCAATCCAGCTTCACCCTCCACTCCAACTCCGACAAATCTCTGTATTATGTAACACTGAAACTGAAACCTCAAGAATGTGTTCAACTGAATCACAAAATTGAGTTACAGATCTCTTACATTTTTGATGTCATCTAAGAAGATCACTAGGAAGGAAATTAATATTAAAAGGTTAGCGACGCGACGCTGCGACGGCTGCGGCTGCGACTCACTCGTCGTCTGCAAACGGAGCGGAGAATTAAAAATTATGAGTAGTAAAAGTAATGATTGAGTAACCCAAACTCGGTCCAGCAACCAACACAAGGTTTTCCGTTGCACTTTGCTACATTAAATGTTGACCAGGAACACATAGAGAAAGGGAAAAGCGAATGAAAGCATAGACATAAGCTGAAATCCTGTTCGTGTCTCATTTCGTCATTTCTCATTGAGTAAATGGACTTTTCTTTCTCATTATGTCGTCCCCACCGGAAGACTTAGCAGTTTCCCGCAGAGAAGGAGAAACATTGAAGAATCCACACAACTTGACTTAGGGACACTCTGGAAGTCTGGAAGTCTGGAAAACTGGAATATATACACAGAACCGAAAGCTGTCTGAAGGAGTACTGCGTTACGCATTCATTCCCGAAAGAGTATGTAGGAAAAGGAGAAAGAAAGTAGAGACAGACGTGATCTTCAAAAAAGGAGATGCGGAGATGCGGAGTTCTTTTCTACAACACCCTAATCTTCCTATGTTCCTGTACAAAAGGAAGATTCGTCTGTCTATAATACGTACTAGGGTTTATCGCTGGAGCGTTAGGTTAGCGTTCCATGTCCATTCGGTGAAGCTGAGAAGCTTGAGAAGCTATTTACCTTGGGAAAAGGTTACTTCATTCACAGCTCCTTTCGTCTTTTCTTTATTTTCTCCCTAAGAAAAGAGGAAAAACCACAGAAGGGGAAAGAAGAAGAGAGAGATCCAAATGAAAGGAGGAAGTGGAAAAGTCAGAGTAACTGCTTAATCAGCTTCCCCAGTTCATCTTACTATGAAGACGAGTGCGTGTGTCCCTCGAGTCGACTTCCTTTCTCCACTTCTCCCTTACAACTCCACTTACTCTTATATATTTCCCCTCCTTATTTTTTGGCACACAGACTCTAATCCACTTCGACACTTATTGCCTCGTTCTCTATGGAACCTTGACAAATATCCTTTGTGACACCGCTGCCCTCAGCTCATGGTCAATTTTGTCCTAGACACTTTTTTGCACATTCTCCTCTCGTTTTTTACAACTTTAGTACTTTTCTCTCATGCCAAATGTCTCTTAACTTTAGCTGATGACGTCATACGGTTCATCAGTTTTACGGCAGCGGAGTGCTTAGGCTTTCCGCTACCAATAAGCCTGCGGAAATGTTGCGTCCCTTGCGTCCACGTTCTGAAATTTTAATTAGGTAAATTGAGGGACAGATAAAAGCCAAAAGCCTCGTACAATAATCAAAATGAGATAAAATGCAAAGATTAAGATAACAGGAAACCGGAATTGTAATTTTCTCCAGAATGAGATCAGCTGATGATTTCATTGCCAAAATGGTCATATAGATTCATTTGATTAGTGCAGCTGGACCAACACAAGCGTACTTTGCATAGATAAAGTACTAAAGGGAAATGAGTCCTTTGATGAATCCCAGTGGACTACTTACTCCGCCTAATTTGTTCCTTTAATCATGTTAATTTGAATGGAAGATGTGACGAGAGCAGAGCTTTTGAATAAATAACACACTTGGAAATTGGAAAAGCTCTCTTCGTTTGTCCAACTGATTTCCAGTTTGCACAACTCTTTTTCCTGTCCATTTGAAGAATCGGAACTCTCTTCTGCTGAAACTGAAACTCCTGTTGTGTGCTCTCATTGAGAGAGGAGACCCGAACCGAATCCGAGAGAGTCTCAACTCTCAAATATGTACAACGAACCCTTTTGATTTCAAACATTCTCCCTTGACTTTGGAAATGAGTGAGCACGCGAGAGGAATAACATTAACGAAGCACAAATAAAAGTAGTATCTAAAATAGAGAATTAAGATAAGGGGAAAGTGCACAAGATTTCCCATGAGGTACGGTTACTGTTGTAGGAAAGGGGTGGAATCCAGGGTTTTTTTGGCATCACCTTTCCTTCCCTGTTGAAATAAAAATAAAGTACAAACTTGCTTTTGTTTTTACTTCCGAGGGACATCGTCTAGGGACATTTGCGGATGCACTTTCATGCTTGTAAATGATGACGACATGAGCGACAGGAGGATTACACAAACCTAATTAGTTTAATGGACTCGGAAACCTTTCTCCACTCCCACTTTCAAGTGCCTCCAGCTCCAGCATCTTCTTTTCCATCTTAGCGGCTCACAAACTTGCAACTTTCAACCATTTCTTCAAATTAACAAAATTCATAAGTGCATTGAATTGTGTCATTGGACTGTTTTAATGTTACTTTTTATATACAATTCTTTGCGAAAAAAGGGTTTTTTGGTGGAGTAATTCCCAAAAACTCTTTTTAAATTTATAGCCATTTCATAAAATACGACTAACGTTGGAGCGGAGCGTGTCACGTTCATTCAGCCTCAAGAGTTATAGCTTGACATTTTACGTCTGTGAGAATGAACAGGAGTTCATGAGTCCCATGGGCTCCTCGAATTTCTGCAACTTTTAACTCTTCCAGAATGAAACATGCATTTTAACTTCTCTACAATGCCCGTAATAAAACTCGTTCTTAAAACTTTCATTTGGAATTTCTTATTATGACTCAGCCAATTTATGTATTCCGCAAATAATTCCAGGATTTTAACATTTTGAGGTATAAATTAATTATAAAATTTAGAATTTTTAAGAACAATCATCAATCGTATTTTGAACTTCATGTTTTTTTGCGGACAGGGCACAAAAGATTTTTCTTGCAGCTGCAAAGTTGAGTTTTCCAGTTTTTGACACAAGGTTGACCAATGGAATTTTCCGGGAGGTTTTTTAACCGTAGAATCCGTAACCGCCGTAGTACGGGTATCCATAACCTCCATAATAACCTCCATAGTACCCGGGATATCCTCCGTATCCGCCATATCCTCCGTAATACGGGTACCCGAATCCGAAGAAGGAACTGGCAGTTTTCAAATCTCCGTCTCTCTTTGCATCTTTGGCTCCCGTGGGACTCGTTTCCAGTCCGCTCTTATCAAAGTTCAGTTGTGGAGCAGCCATTGCAATTGCCACAAGGGCAAAGAAGGCGAAAGTAATCTTTTTACAAAAAAAGAAAGCAAAAATTTAAAAAAACTGTCATTAAAAAAATGTTATAACAAATAAAATCTCACAAAAAGCTTGGCCATTGCAAATAATTGCAATCTTCCCTGGATGATAAGCTGCGGCTAACAAAATCTGAGAATGATTGAGTAGTGGCTCCAGCCAGAGCTTTATATACGAAAATGGCATGAGTTGTGTGAGGTGAGGACACACAGGCAAATTGTAGAATGTCATAACGTCTCGTGTGACATCGAGAGATCAACAACACATACCCATGAACAAAAGTACAAGTAATACTACGTAAATGAGTACAATTTACACCCGCAACATGTCAAGTTCATGCGAGGAGCTACCATTTCAACTCTTATCATGGTTCATACCGTACGACATTTAACAACGTGAGTGTGAATTGTGAACGAAATGGTATTTAAGCACGCAGAAAAGCAAAAAAGCATGACATATTCATATATACACAGCAATTTAACAATGAACAATGCTATGTAATCTGTAATGCCAAAAATGCGTTGTAATAATGTCGCTGCGATCTGTGATGTAAAGGATTTTGAAGGTTTTATCCCGTGATGAATCGAATCGTCGTTTCATAAGAGTAAACGAAAAGGAGAGCTTTTTGAAGTGTTTCTGCGTAATTTCCTTAAGGTAGAAAAATGAGATTTTCCAGATTTGTGCCTCTGATTAGATTTCGGATAAAAACAAAAGAGTAAGAAATGAGTGACAACATGTGACAACGGGACAAGTGTCCCATAAAAATGAAATTGTGGATTGTATGAAAAGAGACATGAAATCATCATTCTTATAGAAGTGTAAATCAGGTCACGAATAGGTAAAACGTGACACTAGACATTGAATTGAGTGCTCTCTGTTTGAAATCCGGCTTGTTAAATCTCAATGGACTGTTTTTCCGAGGGCTTGCAATTTGAACAAACATTATATTCACCAGTTTTTGCAATTTGCAAATAATAGTAATGTCTCATGTGAGACAATCATAATCCATGCAAAATTGAGGTCGCACCTTTGCTTTCTTGTCTCAAAGGATGATGGCGTGAGTCCAAGAATTTGTTTATTATTGTCTCTCATGCTTGTATTGTCGCACAAAATGTCGGGCGTACTTGGTGTTGACAATTGTTGACATGAAGAAAAAAGAGGACATTGCGCAACATTTGTTCCGCCACAGACACAGACCACAGAGGAAGTTTTCATATAAAGAGATATCTAATTTACACATGTGCGTGTGCGTGTGGCTGTGACTGTGGCTATAAAAATAAAAACCCTTCGAGTGAAATCACAATAAAGCCATTTCAAAGCAATAATGTCACATTGGGGTACAATTATCGTTTTGAGAGTACAAAATACACCTGTAAAAGTAAATGTGTAATTATTTAATTATGCAACATTGCACATTGGCAGACCGCAAAAAGCAGTTTCAGTTTCCAGCCCTTGACCCAAGAAGAAATGCTCTGAAGCCAATCAGAACAAAGACAATTTCATACAATAATTTATAGCAACATTGTAACCGCTTTATCTACAAACTGTCAACTCTCAGTTGTGTTGTTTGTTGTTTACAAAAAAGCAGATTTTTCTCAAAATTCTAAATAGTATTTCACTTTTTGTAACAAAGAAGAAAGAAAGCATAAGTCAAAGTGACCTTCTCACGTTCTCACTCAGAGTGACTCAAAACGCAGGAAACACGGTTTGAATTTAAAGTCCAATGTTTTTACAAATGACTGGACTGGACTTGGACTCTGAAACTTTTATAAAACTCGAATCGACATGCAAACTCATGCGTGAAACAAGCATTGTTGTTTCGACGTACATTCTGGATATAATCCGTGCATTCTGGTCAAGCTATTTTTTGTGACTACGAAAATGTCGGTTCATTTGCATTTCTAATTCATTTGTCTCCTTGTGGAAGAGTGCAAAAAACGTTTCAGCAGAAAGTCAACGCATACTCTTTTGATATGACGCATATTATTTTGTATGCAAACTGCAAAGTTAGTATTCATAAAGTACACAATATCATAATTTCCGCAGCTTAAAACAGACAAAATCTCTGTGGATGTGTGAACGTGCCATTTTTTATGCTTTTACAATTAAGATTCAGAATGTCCTAGTGTAGTATTCGGTCTTCCGTACAATTGCGAAATCACAGCGCGTATGCGTATTCCCAAAGGCATTGTGTACCAGGCATCTTCAAAATGCGGAAATATTCAGTCAAATAATAAACCATGTACATAAAATGCCCTTAAGGGACCTACATAAGTAGTAACGTAACGAAAATTGCAGTTCGTGAACAAAACTAAATGATACACAGTTAGCGAGTGCGTATTCATTTATAGAACGCCCACGCCACATTTGAAGAGTTTGTTATTCTGTTTGAACAGTAGACTGCACTGAGGCATTCTTCGTTATTAGGAAAAGTTGAAAAGTTTGCATGAATGACTCGAATGATGAAATGGACAAACTGAAAGCAAAATTTTCATGTTTATTCTCTTTCGTGAACATAAAAGCGGAAAATTTTCAGTAAAAGCCAGCATCAAACTGAAAATTGTAAGATTTTTTTGTATAGCTGCTCTTGTGCTATTACTTTTACTAGGTACTAGCAATTTGGAGTTTTTCTGCGTGTGCTGCCATACCAGGCTCAAAAGAATTAAACGTGTTGACGTGTGTGAGAATTGGGGAATTATTAAAGACGTCAGCAATAAACTCGAGCACGCAGAAGAACGCAGTTGAACAATTTTTTGGCCGACGATTTTTGTTGGTCCCGTTCTGGAGGATAGAATAGAAACTAGAAAATCTTCTGGAACAGGATAAACTGGAACGTTTGTTGGGGAAAGGTGCCGTGTTCTGAAGTAAAAGGAAACGCAAGTTGGTTTTCTTTTTCGTACACTTGTAACTTGAACATTTCAGACAAAATGTGATGACATTATGAATTCCATGCACGAATCTTCAATAGTAGCTCGTTACGATTTTCGGTGAATAGCCTTTGGGTAGAGTGGGAATTGTGGCTCACAAGTCACATCCATCGTCTGCCTTGAGTGACTATAACGATAGAAAAGCTACCCAGGCAGGTCTTTCTCCAACTTACTATCCATCCGTTGTTGCTCCAGGAAAGGACATTTTTATGGGATGTATGAGCAAGAAGAAGATGAGATAGCAACTGTACTTTAAATGGGAGAAATGGCACACAGCATTTTCATCCGTTTTTTTGGTTTTGTCCTCGTCGTCGTGTCGGGAGAAATGGTTTGAGGTCCCGTCCAGAATTTAGATGGAGACAAGTTCATTTTTCGCCCTTGCTCAAAGTCAAACTTTTCTCTTTCAATCGAATGCACATGTAATTCCTCAGATGAAAGTCTACACTCAAATGACTCAAATCAACCTGGAACGACGGAACACTACAAAAGGCTCTCCAGTTTGACCCTACGCAAAACAAGCCAATTACGAATTTTCCGATTTCAGGATTATATTATTTAGAGATTTTACCGGTCAAATCAACCCCATCGTTCACAAATTGGTATTGTCTTTCATTCTGAAATTGGATAGGGGATAGGAATAGGAAGATAGGATTGTCGCATCGTCCTATGCTGCGCGTCCAACGCTAATTCGGGACGAATCTAACGGAAAAAACAGAATCCTCATTATTTATTCATTGTTTACTCGAAATAAATCCGAAATTGTTTTCCATTATCTGAAACAGGCTGGAGAGACTCCGTGACAGCCCTTCCGAACCGAATTCTGAGTCGTGCAGCTACACTCGTCACGTCGTCTGGTTCAGCAGGAGATGGAGAAGATAAGGTAAAAACAAACAAAAGTCCGATTTTTCCCTCTTAATTACCCGAAAACCCGATCTGGGGTTTTATTTAGGGCCAATAAAACGCTACCGTTTCTTTCTCGTAGTAAATAGCTAATGGGAAGTGCATTACCATTAACATTTAGGATGGTATTAATACGAAGGGTCGGGAAAGGTTGTGGTAAGGAATAAATCACTGTTCCCGTCGGCACTAATAATTGTCACTATCCTCACCCGACCACCACGCACCGGAAGATTTCCAAAGACGGAGCAGACACAGGAAATGGAATGCTCCATTCAGAAAAGCCGTGTTTCAGAGAATGACTCGGTCCTGCTCTTACACTTACTTCTTCCTTGTGCTGTACAACAATCCCTTACAACCACGCTAATGGGGTGATCGCGCCCTCCCGGAAACCACTTTCGCTATCAAAATGAGTTCCTCCTTTATTCCTTGGTGGAAGGAATTTTGTGGCCTACTTCCCTTCGTCTTCATCCTGGAAACAAAAGGATGACATCAACGTCCATGTTCAACTGAAACACAGAGTGCATCACGTAATTTGCATCCCCGGATTTCATTGCACACAAACGGAACACGGTCTCCGGTTTTTCCATTATCCTTCCTTTCCCACTATCCAGTCAATTGAGATTCCAGACTTTCCAGACGGAAACACCGAATGACGAAAAACGAGACACACAATGCATTTGAGTTGATAAACTACTAGTGACAAAGATGGATATCCTCCATTCCAGCAATGGGAGCACCTGTCTTTTTTCCCATCACATATCATTTGGTACAGGTCTTCCCTTTTCCCCTCTTCTCCCCGAATTTTCGGTTTGTTTTGAATCCGAAATGTTTCTTTTTGTCACGCTGTGCAATGTTCTGTATTATTAATAGTTTTAAGCCTCGCGTAACTAATATAATAAAGTTGCTTTTATGAGTTACTATTAGAATGGTTAGAGTTAGAATGTTAGAATAAAGAAGGGTTTCAAAATTTTGAAATAGTGAAGACTGCGAAGACCTTAATCAACCGGGGATTTGAATTTCTGATAATTTTAACGAAGCCAATTTTTGGATAGAAATTAGTTTCCAATAAATGAGCTTCCTAATGAGGATCGAATGCGAATCGGATTTCAAAATCGTGGGTTTTGTTTTCATTCAGCTAACGTTTTCGAGGTTTCTGTTATGAAGGCGTTGGCGTTATCTGGAACTCCGTCCATAACCTGGAATGTTTTCTTGAGACTTGTAACTTTTCGTGGTCCATTGAGGGAAAACGGATATTCCACGTTAACGTTAAAGTTGCCGAAGAAAGATCGATAAACCAAGGAAAAAATTCCAATTTGAAGCGTCTGAATAATTGAGTGATGTTTCTAAAGGGAGCAACACTCACGCATCCATCGAAATAAAAATTGCATTGAGTCTTGAGTCTTCCCATATTCCACATTTTGGGATGTCAACCGTCCCCTTTCTTCTCCCCTTTCACGTCTGCTCCTTCCTGGAGAATACACAACGTTTTCACTACTGGAGAATTGAAGAAACATCATTGACGCACGTGTTTTCTTTACCTTTCTTTAGTTCTCCGTTGCACTTTCCCATTTCTTGAATAATGCATGAAAGAATTTCCCTTTTTGAGGGTTCACAAGTCACTACTGCACCTGAAAGACTGACCTATCATCATCCACTTTGTGGCAAATTATCCAGGATCCTCGTCATGACGTCATCGCGGACATTGTCCGAGTTCGATGATACCGTATTAAAGTGGTCAATTACGGTATGTCAGAATGAAACAAAACACTTGATGTACGGCATGTGGAAATAAGGAAAATACGCACAGGATCCATTAGAAGAAGAGGGTTATCTCTCGAAAAAAAATAAATATTGGCCAATGCGAGCTTCTGCTGGAACTTGAACTTGTACTGGAGTCAAAGTCGCAAACTCATCCTCAATGCTGAAATAGGAAGAGGGAAAGAAGAGAAAACAGGGGAGAAGCTCCAGAAAAGTTTCCATTATCTCCGTCCCAAAACCCATTAAGGTATCCAATCCAGGACCGTGCGGGTCATTTATAGCTCTCTGGTCGCGGACTCAAATTACTCAAAACCTTTTGGGTGGTCGGCTGTTGTTTCATCTTTCTCCAGCTTTTATCTTTTCAAATTTTAGAGATCCGAGTTGGCTTTTACTGTTTCCTCCTGATGAGAAACGTATTCTTTGTTATTTTTAGCAACCTGACTTACCGAAACTCCCGCTTCCGGAACTGGAGAAGACCCTACAAGGGTATTTGGAAGCAGTGGAACCTATATTGACTCCAGCCCAATTTGAACGAGTGAGAGATCTCGCAAAGCAGTTTGCTGAGAATGAAGGTCCCGAATTGCAACATCACTTGGTGGAACGACAGATCAAAATGAAGAATTGGGTAAGGGAATTAAGAAAGAGCGACCGGAATATTCTAGAACAAAATCCTGGAAGCTGACGCTGAGTTGAGCAGATATTCCGATAAACGTTAGCTTTGGGGATTTAGTATAAACAGTCCGATTTCACGAAAAACCGAACATGCAATGCTACTATAAAACCATATCTAATTTTTCATCACTGAATGACCTTGACAAAGTTAAGTTCACTTCGCCTACGGAAATGTCAGAAGGAATGTCAGTTCCGAATGTACGTCATAAGACTGGCCAAACTTAGCAGAGTGAGTGTCACGATGACATCGTCGACAAACACGTTCTACAGTTTCGGCAAAGCTGCTACTGAATACTTAATGTTTTAATGGCCCTTCACGGTCTGCCTTTCCTCTCTCTCGTCCTCGTCCTCTGAATCAACTTGTGGAGGAGAAAGCTGTAGACCAAAAAGTGCCATTCTGTCACTTAAAGTACACTTTGTAAACTGCCAACTTGATTTTGTGAAAGGAGCCAACAATTCGTATACATTCAGCTTTTTCATTCCTTGATTCTATCCTTAGGCATACGACTGGTGGATCAACGATATGTACTTTAACAACTCAATAGCGCTCCCGGTGAATTCCAATCCGGGTAATGTCTGGCCTCCGCAACAATTTGGAAGTGTAGACGACCAGCTTCAATTTGCTGCAAAATTGACGTCATTCATTCTGGATTTCAAAGACACTTTGGACAGGTAGTGTTCTTTTATTAGACTTCAACTAATTATAGCTTTCAAGTTAATTGATGATGATGACACAAATTATGCGTCAAAAGTGCAAGAACGGCAAGAAAGCATACAAAACATTGAAAACCCTGTCTATGACGCTTTAAGGTCGCTGGAAAACGTAGCATGTGAAAGTAAATTCAATTGCTTAATGGAAGGGCGAGCTCAGGTGCGTGCAGGCTGGAATTTTTTTGCTGGGGAGATGAGATCTGGTGACGTTATCCATTGTTGGTTGTTCCACACTCAACTGGATGTTGTGGACTCGGCGATCTGCAGTTAGGGAGAAGAGCAGGTTTTCAGCTCAATCCCCAAGGGGCCTGTGATCTCATGGAGCTCCCACATTCTTATCCTATTCCCCATCTCGGAGATGTACCAGGGAAAGTTCGGGTCGCTTCCAATTCCTCACCTTACTATTCGTCATCCATCTCCAGCTTAGCCAAAAAAAGTAACGACTTGGATGTCAAATTGGGGAGACGAGACGTGAACTTCAATGGCAACAAGAATAACACACCGAAGATACCCGGTTTTTGGTGATGTAAGCCTGTACCCTGACAGCAAGTATAGCAACACGCCGCCACTTTTATGCAAATTGAATAGAAATCCTCATGTGTTTGCTCTGAGAGTGAGACGAGAACTCTTGCTCACAGTCTGAGTTGTGTAATCCTCTTATGTCAGATTAGGTGCACTCGATCTTGTTTACATTTCTTATTCTACCCGATCTTACTTGCGACCCGTCTGACCTTTGTACTTATTTCACCTTTCTATATTTGTTTGGTCCCAAGCGACAATTCGGATTTAGTTTATAACAATGTATCAAACCGACGAAATCGAACGCTTCTGTCACTTTCTTCTTGGAATGGAAATGATTTTTCATTTCCAAATTGTTCACATTCGAAAGGAGACGAACCGGGAGTGAGGACTCCGGGTTTTCGCAGTAGGGAAACCGAACGAGAAGAACCCCGAAATTTGTTCCCGGGTACTGAAGCGCTCTCTACGAACTTTCCCCGGGAAACAAAAGGGAGTTCAGAATTGAGTCCTACAAGTAGACATTCAAGTTTCCAGTAGGCGGTGGCGGTGTTTCCATGATGCATACGAAACTTCGCCTTTATCCAGATTTTGAAAGAGTTTCATTGGTTTTTCAAAACATGTTTCAGAAATGAACTACCCTTGGAAAAGTGCGCATCGAGAGAAGCAGGTCAACCAATGTGCATGGCTCAACATTCCCGACTCTTGACAACTTACAGAGTTCCATGCGTTCCCAGGGACTTTCGTCGTGATACATCAAACCTTTTGCCAGATCACATTGTTGTTGCTTACAGAAAACACGTAAATGTTAATTAAATTTCTACAATTCAAACACGTGATTTACTTGAATTGAACTGAATTGTTCGTATTGAACTAATGAAATTAATTGTAATATGTTAGCTGTTTAGCTGTCCTATTAAAACACCTAATCGGCGCTTGACGACCGCTGAAGTATACAATCAATTTAAAACAATCGTTCACACCGAAACTTGCAACAGTGAAAATCCAATTGGGATTCTGACCAGTCAAAAACGTCCAGCGTGGGCGGACGCAAGGATTCGACTATTGGGAGACGATCTGAACAAACAATCCATAGACGAGATTGAAACATGCAATTTCATTGTTTGTCTTGATGACCCGTTACCACCTCAGTATTTCAACAGCGTGACGAGCAATCCGAAAAAAGGTCACTGGCTCAATGGAAGGGACGAGACGAATCTTTTGCATCAAATGCTTCATGGCGGAGGAAGTGCATTCAACACGGGAAACCGCTGGTTTGACAAAACTCTTCAGTTTGTTGTGTCCGTGGACGGAGCTGTCGGTCTTTGCTACGAACATTCTCCAGCTGAAGGAATCGTCGTCATGAATCTGGTGGATGACTTCTTCACAAAGTTGAGTGATCCTGGCAGCAATTGGGATCCTCTTCCACCTGCGGCAAGGCGACGCAGCTCTGGAGCATCCACTGGAGCATCCACTGGAGCATCCACTGGAGCATCCACTGGAGCATCCACTGGACGCAGAGAATCGTCTGCTTCTGGAGACGCTCCTGTCTCTGCAAGTTCCGGGCTTTCCAAAGACGATGTTCCTCTACCAATGAAGTTGGAGTGGACCGTTTCAATTGAGACGAAGAATGATTTGCGTCAAGCTAGCACGGACGTGGATAGGTACTGCAATCTGCTTAATTCCATCAGTTGACCAATTAAGTAATTATTGATTACCCAACTTTCATTCAGAATGATCCAAGATTGCGACATGATGGTTTTCCGCTACGAAACGTACGGAAAGGATTTCATCAAGACTTGCAAATGCAGTCCGGACGTGTTCATCCAACTTGGTCTTCAACTATCTTTTTACAGGTATAATAACATAATAAGGCAGGTATTTTTACAGGCAAAGGCAAACTATATAATAACTATAACTTTGTATTGTGAAAGTAACTTTCGATGTTGTAGATTGCATTTTGTAAACTATTCTTCAATTAAATATCAGACATTATTATTAGATTACACGGGAAAATGGTAGCGACTTACGAATCGGCATCAACTCGAAGATTCAAACTTGGTCGAGTTGACAACATCCGCTCAACAACAATGGAAGCTTTGAAGTGGGTAAAGTCCATGCTAAATCCTTCTGAGGACAACACCGAGCGAATTCGAAAATTCCATGCTGCAGTGGACAAACAGACGACCATCATGATTGACAACATCATGGGAGACGGAATTGACATTCACCTGCTCGGACTGAGACAACAAGCTGTTGAGCTCAACTTGGACATTCCAAAGCTCTTTCAAGATGAGACATTCGAGATTGCAAATCATTTTGCATTGTCCACTAGTCAAGTAATACATACATAATGCTCATAAGTCATAAAGGCTCTAATGAATTCTTTAAATGGGATTAATTAAATTCATTAATTAAAGTTCAATTTCCCGGACTCTTGTTTTCCCTTTTCAGTTACCAACGAAAACGGATCAGATGATGGGGTACGGGGCAGTTGTTCCAGACGGCTACGGGGCCTCTTACAATCCACAAAACAAGTCAATTATCTTCTGTTTGGGATCTTTTCATTCCGATCCCACTACATCCACATTCAAATTCAGTCGAAGCATTCAAGAAAGCTTCGATGCGATGAAGAACATCCTGGAACAACAATAAATTAAGCAAGGCACGAATCAAGTGCACTGAGTTCCTTCTCATTCCAAAATTATATCAACTTAATTATTAGTTTATTCTAAATCACCTACTTGCTTGAGAATTTAACGAGGGAATTCGTTGTGATTGCAACAGACCCGATTTAATGTCGATTCAAAATTAACTATTAGTACTAGTGCTATTAGACTTGTTTGAGAAGTGCAATACGTTCAAGTTTTAAGCTTCTTGTTGAAAACTGAAATGTGGGTCAGATTAAACTAGACTTGTCGTAGTCTTCACTCTTCAATATTTAGGATTCCAGATTCCAGATTAGTATTTTAGTCTATTATAATTAATAATTATAGTTATAGAACACAAATCTGAGTCCAAAATTGTTGGTGCTACATCGGCTACATGGTGCTATACATATTAATGGAAAACCTGAAATTATACGAAATCAATCGCTAGTCACATAAAAATAGCGGAAATCACGATGTCATGGTCACGGTGCATATCAACTATCAACGCATTCTTCCGATTTTAATTGAATAACTTAATGCTGTTAGACTTACTTAGGCTTAGTTAGACCAGCAAATAAAAAAAAATCCAATCAGCAATAAACAAAATTGTGAATGAGTGTGCTTGAACCAAATGACCAAATCGTAGAAACTTGTCAAATCACTCGCTCATAATTTCATAATTATAAGTCAAAGAAGGAAGTTCCACTGATGATTCATTCATTTTCCAGTTGCATCCAGGACGCTGCTATCACCTATGCCTATATGCCTATGCTACACACAACACAGGTTTCTAATTAGTTAATTAGCTTTGGCAAGAGTTTGCTTATTGGAGAAAGAAAAGCAGACGCTGCTGCCTTGCTTATTAAGTTCAATTAGGAGTATATGGAAATATTTTGCAATGCTTTGAACTTCTTTTTCACGTGACTTGCTCATTTTCCTCATCGTCTATCGTCTCGTCAATCCTCCTTTCTTTCAAGTTGTTCACGGTTCAAATCTCATATAAAGGGTTCGCAGTTTTGCAGTTTCGCAGCTCATTGTTACACGAGCGGAAAGCTGAAAGTCAAAAGAAACGGGGAAAACACTGTATCACATATGCTTAGCATGGGATGAGACATATGAGACATGAGAGTTGAAGGAGAAAGGGAAAAGCTGAACGACTTTGTTTGAACCTGTCTCACAGCAGTGAAAGGAGTTTCTCATCCTCATAAGATGTGAAGAATTGCCATTCTAGCACTCAGTTGTCATCTTCATTTCATCCGAATAGGTTGTTTCTCCTCTGGAGAAAGTGCTCCACATTTCTACGTCGAATCTCAGTTCCGACTGCTCCGCTCCTGACCACAAGAGGAAAAGGAAAGATTTTTTTGAACCTGGCCAATATTAAGTCGCTGGAGAATATTTGAGGCTTCTCAATTCGCAACGTCAACACAAAAGAATTTTTGGCAACATTTTTTTCATTTCTTTGTTTCCTTTTTCTCGTATTGAAAACGAAATGGAGATGAAGCCGAACTTGTTGAACTGGGATTTTCAGTTGAACAGTAGCAACACTTCTACTTTCCGCCAATACTTTGACGAGCCTTCTGAAAATGTCACAGAGGCTTTCCCAAACGATACAAAAGAGGATTCTTTTCTTTCAAGATTACATAGGTTTCCCGTGCACTTATGGAGCTCTCAGGGTCTTTTCGATGAGTCCTTTGCTTTGAGCAGCATCGACGCTCACTGGATCAGATTCCAACCTGCGTCAAGATCCATTCATCTCGCATTGGCCTGGCTCTACGTTTTCATCATGATTGGTGGCTCTTGTGGGAATTTACTTGTCATGTCCATGTTCTACAGGTTACAAATCCGATTCTCGCATTGTTGAGTTCTACTGATTATATTACTAAATTATAATTTAGATTCATCAATTTGAACGTCTCCTATGCATCTCGTCGTATTTTTATTCCATATTCCAGATGCAAATCTTTAAGAACCCCAGCGAACTACTTAATTGTGAATTTGGCTATCAGCGATTTCTTCATGCTGGCCAAAAGCCCGGTTTTTATATACAACAGTATGTATGAAGGACCTGCATTGGGGTCTATTGGTACAGAAATTAGCTTTTGTTGAAAGGATGTTGTATGGTGAAAGTGAAACGATTGTTTGAAAAAAGATTTGAAAAAATTGCTTGCAGGTTGTCAAATTTATGGATTTGTCGGTGGTTTGACTGGAACAGCTTCAATTATGAGTTTAACAGCCATTTCCCTGGACCGGTATTTGGCAATAGTTCATCCATTGGATCCCTTCAAAAGGACCACTGTCAAAAGAGCAATGGGGATGATCATCTTCATTTGGATTTACGCATTCTTCTTCGCCTCACTCCCATTATTAGGACTTAATTCCTACGTTTGCGAAGGCTACCTCACGAGTTGCAGTTTCAATTATTTAGCAACGGATTTGCCGAGTCGGATTTTTGTATTTTGTTTCTTCATTGCTGCTTGGGTCTTTCCTTTGGCCGTCATTACCTTCTCCTACTTCCGGATCTACAGCTACGTCCGTAAAGTGGAACAGTTGAACAACTTCACATCCAAGGATTCTTCCGTGTCAATTCACCGGAATTTTAGACGATATCGAGCTGAGAGGGAGAAGATTAAGACGGAAGTGAAGATTGCATTGGTGTCCACTGCTGTCATTTGTCTTTGGATTGTGGCGTGGACACCTTACGCCATCGTGGCATTGTTGGGCGTATTTGGGCAGAAACATCTCATCACACCCATCATCTCCGTCGTTCCAGCCTTATTTTGCAAGAGTGCAAGTGCTCTGGACCCATTTCTATATGCTATCAATCATCCCAGATTTCAAAAGGAACTTAGGTCTCAATGTGAATCCTGTCTTCGGAGACGACTACCTCAAAGAACCCGCATGATGACACGAATGACGGAAATCTCTCTCAATTCCTTTGCAACTGTTGTCAGAGAAAGTCCAGCCACGAGTGACAGTTTCAAGACTAAACAACTTGGCAGGTCACACCGAATGGACGCTGATGAGCCTCCAGTCATGGAGTTGTACCGGATTGATGCCGAGGTCAACGCTGAAGCCATTGACGCTGTACTCCCAATTGAGTCCTTGACACGCTCTTCTCAAAGTCATTAATTTTATTCCCATTTTACCATTCCCATTGACCATTGCATTGACTTCCTCACTCGGTTGAATACGCATAAAACAGGTTGACTAACGAGTAACGACAACACATGCTGACAGTCAACACAATAAACTTACCTATTCACCTGTACGCAGAAATCGATAGTCATCCACACGACATTTTTCTTGCATTTCATTTCGTTTAACAAGTACTAAAGTTATTCCAGAACGGTTTCACGTTTCACGTCGCATGACGAACGACGAGCAGAAAAAACCTTTGGATAAGACTCTGGACAAATTGTTTTGCCTTTTTAGTACACGAGATTATCGATTTGTGTCATGCCGACTCAAGGGGGAAGACGTGCGACATACTTGTACTTTCTTCAACAACATTACTTGTCACTTTCGATTTGTTTCTGTCGCTGGAACGCTGAAAATCTCAATTTGTAGTATTAGAATTTCAAAAACTTTGAATTTGTAAGTATGCAAGTGTCAGATTCCAGCATGACTGACTATAAAACGGGGCTGGAATTGAATGCAGTCGTGCAACAGCCCACAATTGGTTTCAGTAAGTCTTTTTGTAAAAATGTCGGTAAATTACATTTGTTGGAGATTTTTTATTTAAAAAATGTGACAGTATCCATTTTTATTATAGACATTCCCAAAATCCTCACACCATCAATGATGCCAGATGAAATTCCAGAGCTACACAGGTTAAAACACGTTGATACGCTCATTGTGAAGCAAAAGTTGGAATGGTTCGAATGTAAGTTGTTGGGATAAAGAGGGAAAGGAATTAATTTTATGATGATCGATCAAAATTGTGATCAATAAAATGGACAGTGTTGACAGGATGTGAGGTCCAAAATCGATTTGAAGTCCGAGACGCTGAGCAAACGCTTCTGTTCGAAGGGAAAGAGGAGAGTAGTTGCTGTGGTCGCCTCTGGTGCGGCCCATTGCGTCCATTTGAAATGCTATTCCGAGATCCTGTCACAAAAGAGGCGATCCTTCGTCTGGTTCGACCATTTTCATGCCAAGGATTCGCTTGTCCCTGTTGTCTACAGTCCATGAGCGTGTATTGCCCGCCCGGGATTGCGGTGGGAAGCATACAGGAAATGTGGGGGTGCCATCCTCACTATTCAGTGAAAAGCCCGTTGGGTGAGGAGATTTTCGTTGTCCATGGACCGCTATGTCCAGTCTCATGGACCTGTCGGCATATCCACTACCCTGTACGTTAATCAATTAGTTATGCAATAAATGCATTCGGAATAATCATTACTGTATAATCCCAATGATCGATCAATAAATTCCCGACATGTTGACATATTATTCTCATGTCCTGTGCAGGTGACGTCATCACAGGATGGGAGTGAAATTGCAGTAATCTCAAAGTTGTGGAGGGGATGCTTGTTGGAGACTTTCACGGATGCTGATAATTTCCAGATAAAATTTTCTGCACATGTACCTGGACAAATGAAAGCTTTGCTGTTGGGAGTTCTCATTCTACTCGTAAATGCACTATTCCATTTTTATCCGTGAACGTTATTTTATATAACTAAACAAATTATTAATCTTACGCAATTTTTCACAAATTGATTTTCAGGATGTCATGTTCTTTGAGAGAACCCAATCAAACTCTAATTAACAAAATGAAGATTAAGAATACGATCATCATAAGAACATTTTTATTGCATTGTAATCATAACAATTAATGAATAATTAAAGTTCCTCTATTGGAATGGTTCGGCACAAATTAACTATATAAAGTAAATTGGCGAAATTATATACTTATGTATGTAACGTAACGTAACATTCAACAATGAAGTAATGGTAAATACACATCACTTCATTTCTGGAAACTCGTGTATCACCAAATGATCATGGACAATGCTTTCTTGCACTCGCTTGTCCCAGAACGCAGCTCTGGATAAGATATTCTTACTTTTCAATTTATTACTATTGGAATCAAGCTGTTTCTTGTTGCATTTCGGCGAATAAAAATGGTTGCTTTCTGGAATTGTTGTGATGATGGCTGGATGTGGATCCTCTTCACCATTTCCTTGAAGAGAGCCACAGCCTGCACCAATTTTGATGTTCATGTTGGGTGGGGCGGGTTGAGACAGGCGCAGACCTTCACGAAACTCGCGCGATACGCTCCTAGCAGTCAGACTGTGAATCTGCACAAATTAACAAATAGCAATAAATTGTTATGTTAGATCAAACATCATTGACTGGACAAGAGTTGACCAAAATTGACATCATGAATTGTCAGGACAAACAACCAGAATTACACTTTGCACATGATTGCGAAAAGTTACAAACTGAACAATGAGCGCACACAAGGGACGAAATGAAAAAGGGAGTGAGTGGAGTGAACAACAAAAAAGTTGCAGACATTTCTTTGGAAAGCACAGTTGCAAAGAAACGCAATTTAATATAAAGGACCTTTGTTTGTATTTCCAATAGGTGTGCTTTGTGAGCGCGAGAGTCCTTTGCCACCACGAGCTTCCCTTAAAATTTGCCGACGAAGTTTGAGCATTGCTAATTGTTCTTCATCCATTGCCCTTTTGTAAGCAGCGGCGCTTGGAGTATTCGCCAATACTTCCATTGCCTTTGGTTTACGCATTTCCAAGGATTCGTCGAAATCGAAACTTGGACTTGGGCGTGGAGGAACAGCAGCATTTCTCTTGACTGCTAAAGGTTGACTCACAATGGGAACTTGTCCTATTTCTTTCAGCTTTGGTGACTCACAGTTTTTTGAAATTGTCACAAATGGTTTTGTATCTTCAGGCTTCTCATCTGACCATTCAACTGGTTGGATGTTGGCATTCATATCCACCACAAGTTCGAATTCTGTGTCTGATGGTGTGACCGATTGAAAAGGTTTGAAATTTTCAGAATAAGGTGAATATGGTTCAAAATCTGAGGTTGTCGACATGAGCGACACGGACTCTGAATCCGACGGAGTTAAAAATGACATGTCGCTTATTCCTGAATCACTGCTGTTGTATGGTGTCGGTGGACCACTGGATGGTAGTGGCGGTGGAGGTGACAATGACTCGTCATCGTCACTTAATCCACATGTAACATTCTTCTCCGATTCCACGTAAACAGGTTGCTCAATTTCCTTATCGATAACCTTTCCCAACGCAGGTTTAAAATCCTGTACTTTCGTCTCAACAGGTGTTTGTGGCGTTAACGATGGCTGGGTTGGTGTCCTCATCGGCGGCGAATCTGCCAGTGGTGTCGTAAACTTTCGTGACGGTAACGACAAACGTATTCCCGATTTCATTTCGAATGGAATGGGGCCATCCGAATATTTCCGTATTGGTGTAGTTGGTAACGAATTGGTTTCCTTTGAAATGATGGTGAATGCCATGGGGTTAGATTCGAATTCTACAGTTGGTGGAGGTGACTTTGGTAACGACGGTGGCAGACTTTTGGGCAAAGGTGGTGGCGGTGGACTACTGTCCCTTTTGTCTATTGACTTAGAGCGTCCTACTACGGGTTTACTTTTCATTGATTCATTAACAGAGGAAGTGGCTTCGGTCGTCTTTGGGTGGATGGTCAACTGATTTGGACGCACAGCGGGGGACGCAGTCTGGAATTGAATCTTTTCTCTCTCGTTTTGCTTCTCTCCTGCCTTCCGGACTTCACCCGGATTCCGTAGCTCATTTGGAGGTGTCCAGATTGGAGTCGGAGTTATTGTTGCCCTACGCTCTGGATCTCTGTTAATGGCTGGACGCGTCTTAACACCGATTGTTATTGTGTTACGATATCCCTATGGTTTACATGTACGATCAATGTTGTAAGTTTTAACTTGTAATGTTGTATTGGAATCCTCTCGGTCGGAGACACGGTTCATTTACGTTTTAATTAAATGATTAAAATTAAAATGATTAAAACTAAAAACAAACAACAACAAAAATTACCTTGCTCATTGGTTTGGTATTTGTATTTGGCCCTTCCGGATCCGGGCTGGCAATCTTTAAAAATCGAAGTTGTTTTTTTAAATTGAACTGAATAAATAAATAATCCGTATTATGAATTAGTGGGCAATTATTAAAATAATATATCAAATCACCGAAAATTTTTCTGCAAGTCGTTTTACAGAAGGTAAGCTAATTGGGTCCGGGTCCATTTGACCAATGGATTTGGAACGTTGAAGTTCCTTGGTTGGCGTCGTTTTTGCTGTTGGTATTTTTGGCGAATTCATTTGTTTGAGCGGGTTGTGTGCAGAATTCGTTCTCTGAAGCTTTTCTTTCGTATTAGTTTCTTCTGGTGGTTTGATGATGCTTGGAACTGTCATCGGACCAGGTTGCGGACTCCCTTTCTTCTCCTGAGATTTCATTCTGCCGGTGTTGTCGCTTTCAGTCGAGTCTTTCCTGACAGGCGACATTGCAGTAATTCCTCTTTCTTTACTACAACTGCTAGCCTGCACTGAAATGTCGTCCGGCTTCTTCTCCAGTCCAGATTGGAGTTGGACTTGTGACACAGAGCTGCAAGGCTGTAAAAAAGCCAACCATGGAAAATGTAAGATAAGCAGATTAAATACCTTGGCTAAAGTTTCGCAATGCCAGAATTGTATTTCATCTCCAAAGCATACCGGAGATTTTGTGTTTGTGTTAGATAACGGAGCAGTGACCGTGATTCGCTTTGAAGTATCCACTCCATGTCCCTTGTCCGTGTTGTGGCTCACTGTTGGAACGTAGTAGTCTCGAGCGAACCTGTTTGCAAAAGTCATTTTATCATTTAAATGATGTCCTAATCAAATGGACTTGATAAGACCAACAAAACAACATCAAGGTAATCTAATTAAGTATTCTCCAAGTCTCACTTTTGATAATTAGGTTTCATAGAAATGGTGATGGGATTGTCCTCTTTTTCATCTTCTGATGTGGTCAGATCTGACGAAGCGGACTTGCTGCTAATGAAGACGGCTAATATTAAGACTACTTGAAATGCTCATGATAAAATACACAAAATTGACACATTTTATGAACCCGTACCTCATTTGCAAATTTTGGAACGATCCTATCGAATTTTGCTTTCGGATACGCTTTGCCAGATTTTCTGGAGCGTACGGGTTGTTTGACAAGGAAACGGGGTTGGCCCATTTCATCTTTTCTCTTTCGGCTATTGTCATTCCTTTATTGAACTGAGTAGACTCGGGATCTTCAAACATCAAGTCTTCCTTCAGCACGGTTTGATTGCTTGCAGTCGAGTGGGAAAGATCACGGGGAGTCTCTTCGATTGATGACGTTTCATCCTCCTATCAAATAAATAGTCATGTTTTCTTCTCTTTGTCAAGGACAAACACAAAAGATACGTCATTTGAAACTGAAACTGTAATATTTTACTTCATTAAATGCGGACGACGATTCTTGGACTACACGGAAAGTCACGCGAGTCGTCCCCATTGAATTGCTGGCTTTGGCCACATACTCTCCTGACATGCTCGGAGCTTCTTCCGTACAAACTAATGTCATGGACCAACGTCCTGGAGAATCTTTGAACACGGTCGAAATCCGTTGGTCGTTTTTCAAAATTTGAAGGTCCGGTTCTGGATTCCCCTCAACTTCAAAAGGCACAGTAAAAACACAAACGTTGCTTGGCACAATTACATTTTCCTTAATTAACGTGAAATTCGGCGGACGTCCTTTGGGAAATGGCGACTGGACTTTGAGTTTAAAAGTGTGACTGTATTCTTTCCCTTTTGTATCAAAAGCTTTCACGGTGTACTGACCAGCGGACGCTTCACGCACTCGCGGGATTGTAAGTGTGTATTTCCCTTTAGATTGGTCCATGATAACGGAATCACCAATTGAAAGTAGTTTACCCGAGAAAAACCAAGTGACATCTGATAAAGAGTAGAGTACAAATTATTTTTTTATGTCATTAGCTAAAATTCATGCACTGATTCTTGTACAGATTAAATTGAAACAAAATGAGAAATGGCATACTGTTATCAGGGATTTCCGCTTCATCTTCTACTACACATGTGAACTGAGCACTTTCTCCATTCATTACGGTGGCATCCTCCGGGAAGCGAATGACATTTTTTGGCTGGTCGTTGCTATTATTTTGCATTTCTTTAGTTGCAAACTGAAGCTTGGGTGTATTTTTGGCATTTTCTCTGGAAACGTTACTGGAGTCTTTGGTATGGCCAGACGTGGGCGTGACTTTGATTTCCTTTGGCGTAATAGTTGAAGGTTCCTCAATCTCAGATTCCTCAGACGAAGACAAAAACTGGTCGTCACTATCTTCTCCTGCAGCGTTGTCTGACAAATCTGACATATCCGATGCTTTTTCGTCCCCAATTTGAGGGATCAAGTCCGCTTCGTTAATTGGATTAGGCACAAGCATGGGAACGGATTCTGGGAGTAAACTGCGGAAAAGACGCTTCCGGTGCTTAAACAACCAATTTTGTTCCCATGCTGAGATTTGCTGGGAGATTTCATGAATACTTGTGCTCTCATTACCTGTTAATTACAATTAAAACATACAGTCACAGTTTGAATTTTAACCCAATTGCAAAAATTATTGAATTCAACCCACCATTGGTAGCAATGACGATATCAAGGCCGCTTTCAGGAAATGGTACTCGCTCCGTGTCACCAATGAATTCGCCACCCAAAAGCTCAAATGCCTCATCACCAGACATTCTTTTCTTATTCCAACTACTGTCGCTACTTGTTTTATGATGACTCTCTCTTGACGGTGGCAAAGCTGAGTCTGAGTCTGTGTCGTCATCGTCATATGTCGTCAGAATCTCTTCGACTTGTTCCTCGATCTGTATGATAATTCCATTTTTAATGGGTCACCCAAAATCAAAAAGTCATGTTTCGTATCGTCACTCACGACAATCTGTTGTCCTTTCCCATCGCCCGACCAATTGGAAGAACTGGCTCCCATACTCAGATCACTGTCCGATAAATTCGGTAAAGAGTATTTATCCACGTTTGTGACCCACCCGCGAACGTCCTCTGCAAACACAAATGCAGTAAGTATCCAGTTTCAAATAATCCAGGAACGTGGTTTCATCAGCATTATTTTAACATTACTGTATCGACTATGTGATTCAGAAGATTCACTCTGATCAGTGGACACTTCTCCGTCCGTCTGCACGGCGGAATCCGCAACACTCACATCAATTTCCACTTTGGTCTGTCCTTCCAGAACAACTTTGTTGAGAACTGCAGTGGCCAACATGTCTTCGTAGGCCATGTTGTCATCTGTCGCCGGAAGTGAATTGATGTCAGGGATTTGAATGGCAGTCATCGTCATGGCTGGTAGACCCAAGGCTGTTTTCCGCACTTGAATCAAAAGTTCAGTTAAACGTCTTGTTTCCTCAACAGGCAAGTCTCCAATGTTACCTGAAACCGTGAAGCCATTGCCATCAGTCATTATCACACGATCACACGATCACTTGATTATGAGTTATGACAATTAATTACATCACCAGATCTAAAATTAGACCAGTTCGTATAAAATGCATGCAGAAATTGAGTTACTTTCAAAGGCCGCGTTGTATGACTCTGACACACTCATAAAAGCGTCGCTTAATTCCCCATGGAATCTACGGAAAATGTAGTCATCTACACAAAATAATACAACTTATTCAACTGAATCTGAACTGAAAAATGCTAAAGAAAAGATAACTTACACAAAGGGTTGTCATACAGCTTGGAAACGCATACTGAATTAATATGAGGGTCAACACTGGTTTCAATCAGGTATTCCAACTGATCGCGAACTTGTTGCAACGCTTTGTCAGTAGGCTCTAATTTGAAAGTCCAAACGATTCTCGTTAGCAAACCAAAAATTCAGCACTTGCCGAACATTGTTGCAACCACATTTTGCAATCGCATTAATTACCTGGATTGTTATTTGTGAGTGAATTGATAGGAACGGAGGAATTCCCAATCCAAAAATTCTTCCATGGAAGAGCTCTATGGAAAACGTTAGATTAATGAAACAAAGTTTTCTTCCATAGCACGAAGAATGTTTAGAGAAAATGTAAGAGTCGCACTTGGGTGGGTGACAGTGTCCACAATTGAATGTATTCCTTGTTGGATTCCACTCGGCACAGCTTTTGCATACTTTGAGTCCACACGCTGAGCATTGGACGGAAGTGTCAATGAGGAGACTGAGCCATTCTTGATGCAAATACCGGTTACACCTGATGCACTTCCGTTGCACCGAATTGCTATCTTTCGGGTAGCTGCGGGACGCGCAAAGTAAAAGGATTTTATATCATTTGAGGAAATTTGCAGACTATTGTGATCAAAGTAAACGTTACGAAAAATTGTCCAAGATACTGCTCACAACCACAACTGGCAGTGGCAGTTCAGACGACGAGCCTGAGCTTGTGCCTTTCGTTCTTGTTGTGACGACGACTCAGTCGAACGAAGAATGGTCGAAGAATGAAAAAGTAGGAATGTGACACAGTCCCGTTACAATATTCTTTCGTAGCCAGCCTTAAGCCGACGTGTACGAGTCCTTGTGTGCAAAAACGTGTACCTTAAAGTATGTAGCATTATTAACGAAAAAACCTGTTCTCAGCATGCATGGTTCTTTGATACTCACAGATACGCACAGAAAAAGGAGGCTATAGCGTGTGTGCATCGTGAAATGGCAATATGAAATTAAGCCTTTGCCAAAAATCTTACTTATGCTTTGCTATTATGAAAACAGTCGAGAGACAGGCAGAAGACCTCTTCTTATGCGTTTTGCTAACAGTACCTTTTCCTTCTCTTGGGTACCGGGATTATGTCTTCGTCCACGTTCAACAACAACGCAACGTGTCCTCAAATGATTTCTTTCATGTGTCTACTTGAAAAGTCACGTTTGGCAATTTGCGGCACTGCTACTTTGCCGACAACGCCGTATCTTCTGACTCCTCTATTCAATGATGCCGATGACATTGTCATTTGTCGGCATCTTCAATATCTGTACACTCAACTGATTTCCTTTACTGTACTCTGAGCTCAATTGCACAATCGTCACTTTATGTCACTACATTCTACATTATTCGTCATCTAGTTTCAAAAACTGTTTCCCATTTGCACATTTTTTTGTTTCCGAGCTTTTTACAAAATTGCTTTGGGTAGGGTATCAAAAAATTGCTAAAATGATGCAAAAAATGAACTTAACAACAAAGACAGTTTAAGATTCCAATACCAGTAATCTTGTTATCTTGTCGACTACTTTGACACAAGGACGACAACAACAAACGTCCAAAAACTACACGGTTTATGATTTCCACAATGAATTCCAATTATTTTGAGAAAAAATTCCTGTTGCAAAAACACAAAAGTCTGCTTATAAACACGGCACGGCACGGCACGGTCGTGTGAGCTCAGTGATATGCGAACACTGAACACGAAGATTTTTAGAACTGTCACTCTCTGGACAGTGTCGGATTTGGTTCAACAACTTTGTCCCACAATCCAAGTGCAATGACTACAAGAGAATTACAACGTCGTAGATGCGAGATTGCATTATTTTTAGGAAAACAAGATCGGATTGCCTTTATTTTTACTCTGCAGAGTGTGCGGACAATGCAATGCGACAAAATAGAAAATCGCGAGTCCTCCTCGTCGTTTGCTCGCTTGTCGTGCAGAAGGAAACTGCAAAACTACTGGCGAAATACACTTGCACACATTTGAACACAAGAGGATGAATAGGAAGGGATGATGGAAAAAGACGGCCAAGTGCTATTGTTGTAAAGTCCATGTCGTTAGGAAAGGAAAGAGAAATAACCTCCTGTTGATCATCCGAGGATTTCGTTGCATGCATGGGGACGAACGTGGACGAATTAGGTACGTAATACCTTTGCAGCCAAACATGACATGAAACGGGGAGTCACCTGCTTTTTTGTGTAGCTTCGTCTGTCTCCGTCTGTTGTGTTGTGTAATGTAATGTAATATGTAACCAAGTCCTAATCCTAATCCTGGTCAAAATGTGGATGGAATGCCCGCTGGCCATGCATCACACAGTCTGCTTCCTTTCGTTCCTACCTTTCTCACAGGTGTGCAAGTGCAATGTTCAGTGTTCATGTCCTGTTGAGTGATTCCATGAGTAAAAGTGTTGGTAATAGCTTCTCCATAAAGTTTTGTTGAGTCCCTAAAGCTCTAAACGTTTCTAAACGTCCCTACGTCCCTAGTCCCCAATAATATTTCTTTTCTGCACATTACAAACCGTAATCAAGCCTTTTGCATTGTGCACCATGCCGGTTCTTTATCGCTACTAAAAAATGGCATGCGATCTTGTCTGTCTCTAATGATGTCGCTTCGTTTTCAGTTGGGGAAGTTAGGACGACCGTTTTCCCACCTTTTTCCTTTGTGAACAGATTTTGGATTTGACAGTGCGTTTTACGTATATGAAAACCTCATAAAAGCATGAGAAGGAAGGGACGACGAGAAGCGACGATGCATGGCAAATTCGTTACCAGTGTGAAATTTTACTTTCGACGATGGTTTCATCCTAACTTTCATACTCGTGCCAAATTGTCCAAAGCAAAGCCGGCTCAAAGGCTGTCAAAGGGTTCCCAGTTTCCTAGAATCAACCGGACTTCCTGCTTGACATGTCGAAAACGAAATGTCGATGTGGTTGTTTCGAACTGCAAACGATGCTTTGTACTATATTGTAATGATTGGAGAACAATCATCTACATGACCTAATTGGCTAATTAACGGGAGCTGGCAATTAAGCTACTGAGCAGTAATTTTAGCATATAAGTAAGCGCTCAACTTACAGAGACGGTGAACGAAAAATCCGGTCCCATCCGATGACAGTGGACACCATGTAACAAAATGCCCCAGTGGACAGCCAGGCAATGGACACTGCCCAATAATACCACATTGTAGGGTAGATGTTGTGTCACAAGGCTGACAAAGACACAAGAAGACAAGACTATACTGAAGGATTGAGCGGAAGATCCGCTGTGCTGGAGTGGACAATGATCACTGGTTTGTTAAACATCATGACTTTTCCCTATGATGGACAATCATCTTTTTGCGTCAGTTAGCCCAAGTCAAGTTTTTCTCCACATTCATTCCATGGATTGCAGCTAATAAAAATACGGTTTGCTTTTGCGTTGAGCTTGAATGGACTCGAAAAGTACATGATGGGATTGTGCAAACATGGCCAACCTTCAGGGATAACGATTAAACTATGAGAAATATGTTATTCATCGTTTTTATCCTTATCTTCTCAAGGTAGATTCGTCCAGATTGTCAGCACTGTATACTCTGACCAGTGCTTTTTGTTCCTTCTTTATATGGTACTTTACCTTTAAACCTATACGAAAACTATTATCTTTCTCCTTTGTACATTCAATTATCATAGTCATAATCATTAAACTTCACAGCCTCTGTTTCATTAAAGGTACAGTACGAGTTGAAGTGACAAAGGACAATTTGGACACCAACTTTATCGTGTCGGGGTCAGACCACACGACCATACTACATCCATTGCCAGTCACAATCAACCAGACCTCTTTGAGAGTTTGTGAGCCGTTTTTTCTCTGCGATTTAAATTTTTCGTGTTCTTATCAATTTGAGATTTCAAAATCTGACGGATTTCATCGAGTGTACAATATAGAACTGATATGTAATTTGTGACATGCCATTGATCGCAAGGAATGTAACGTAAATGTCATGTCGATGTAATCATCCTTTAAATTCCCTCAACAATACACATCTTGTGTCAGCTTTTCTTGTTAAAAAGTCTGACATGTGCCAAGTTTTTAGTATTAACGAGGAAACATTTTGGTAGAATTTTTTTTCGAGTGTCTTCTTCTTTGGAGGATTCTTGAAAGGCACGACATTTACATTGTTGCCCTTGACTTTTGAAGTCTAGAAGGATGTTTTTGCATGAAAAGGGGCAAAAAACTACGAAAATTCCAACAGGCTTTTTTGTAATGCGCAATGATTGTGCAATCCGATATTTTTTAAGTCAGAGGTTTTTCATGTACGAGAATTGACTATTGAGTGAGTTATCTGAAAACTGAACTGTATCCGCTATGCGCTATCAACGAAATCGACTTTGTTCGATAATTTTCCTTTTTGCCTCAGCTTCACGAGAGAAGCTGTTGTCAGTAATATTGTCACCTAAAACGTAAATTGACCGTGACACGCAAACCATAACGAAAACAGTGGGAATGGGGAAGTGGAAGTGTCTCATTCGAACGAGACACCCAAAACTTATTTTTTTGTCGTGATGCGATGAAGCTTCCAAATTAGAATTGTTAATCGAGTGCTAGCCCTGTTTATATTATTTTATTGTGTAGTATTGCATTGACACGGTCCATTTAAGGTTGTTTACTCGTTGAGTCTCGAAACATGAATCACAGATCACATCGTTTCATCCGGCCAATTCTCCGCTTTCTCATGGAGAAACACACTTTAAATTAGTCACCCGACAAATCACACTCGACCATTCCATTCCCAACGGAACTGTCTCATCCTGCCCTTTTCACTCAGGAGTTTAGTTTGTGCGTCGCCTCTCGCCCAACCAGAATAACAAAACCAAAACACAATAGTGAGCAAAAATGTAAACGAATGTAGCGCAATCCAGCCTTCATGATATGTTGTATCTGCGACTCTCAGAAACGATAATAACAATAACAACAACAACCATTTTCTTAAATAAAAATGCAGACTAGTCACGGAAATGTTGAACAGAATGTTTTTGTCTTCCTCCTCAGAAAATGAAATACTACAATGAATAATCAATAATAATATGAACGGAAATCATAAAAATCGTCCAATTTGCTTGCTTCATTAGGTTTTCATCATGCCCCATTTTGCATCCCTGCAACTGCACTTTCAAACGAACCGATCATCCTAGAAGTTAGAAGACATTGTGCTTGAAGGAAAGAAAGACAAAATGCCGATTCATTAGAAAGCCTTTATTACGGGCTCGCAATAAAAATGCCCATAATTTTGCACTTTAGGAAAGATGATGAAATGAAGACCACGAAGGCGAATGAGTATGCATTGAGAAGCAAAAAAATTGGCAAGTCTAATTGAAAAGTGCATTGCATTGAGGATTTGAGGAAAGTTTTGTTATTGAGCGCGTACTCAGACGTCACACACATGCCAAGCCTGCCGGAAAGAGCATGTTGAAAACTATTACATCTTGAAGTTTTAGTTGATACTCTGCTTTTTTAGATGAAACATGAAACTCACGAGACTCATGAAACTATGAAAGGAGCTCAACCTTGGTAATTGGGGCAGGGCAGCGGATGGCGCTTGTGGTGGTAGCCGAAAGATAAGCAGTTTTATGTACATGAAGCTGAATTGGATTTAGATTACTCCTTTTGGATTTGTAGGATGAGTCATGGACAAGGAGCAATTGGGCAATACGCTGTAATGCAGACTTGCAGACAGAGGAGGAAAGGATTGTACTATCGTTTTGCCCCTTTATATACCGTCTTAAATTCACTCACTCAGAGGTCCTGCATATTTTTTGCTATACACGCAGGCTTGGCTCAAATGGTATTTGCAATAGGGAAAAGCCTGTTGCATGAAAAGGAAGAAGGCTTTTGAAGTGTTTGTTTTGTTTTTCGCGAGTATCTTCCCATGTTACGTTATAGTTATAGAGAATCGTATAATTCGTATAAGAAAAGGCATTATAAGAAAGCAACGGACTGCATCCTGTGAGTCGGACTTGAGGCTGTGCTGTCAACCGGAAGGAGAAGAACTCACACATGTTACGTTGCCAGTTGCCATTGCCACTTGTGGTCTTTTTGCAATCCACCTCCACCAAAAAAACTGAAGAAGCGACATTCTGTTCATTTTAATGGGCTGAAGGGTGAGGAGACACGAGACGAACATGGTACACGAATGCATTTTCTTAAAGGAGAAGAAGACGACTTTCTTTAAAGATGTGATGCATGCTTGCTCATGCTATTCATAGCCTGTCTTGGAGACGATAAGAGAATCCCTCACAAGGAACTTCATGAGATCTTTGAGCTCACTTTGATGTGTTTTAAACTTGAGGGTGGAGGTTTGAAGGAGTCGAGTTTTAAATGTTCAAGCAATGACCGGCTTCTGCCAACTAAACCAGAAAGAAGGGCAAAAAAGATTTCCCAACTGAGGGAATCACAGTTTCCAAGTTGCTTCAGTTCCTTCTTCGTTTCATTTCATGTGACTCTCTGCTCATCAAACATTACCCACTTTGTATCGCTCACAATTGCAGCATCTGATATTTTACATTTATTTGCCTCTTCCGCTGTTCCTACCCAGAAAAAGCCTTTTTTGGACAATTTAGACTTTCACTTTCAAACACTCACTTGGCATCAATTAATTTAATAATGAAGTGATTGTCATTTGTCAGAGGATCATAAAAACATTTACCACAAAACGTAACTTTTATCATCTCAAGTGTTCAAGGTTCACAATGGAGACTCAGTTAATGACTGCAGGTGGTGAAATTATTCCTTACAAATTCTTGATTGCGTTTCGTATTGACATTTTCGCATCATCAGGAATGAAATGATCATTCGATTTCTCTTCTTCGTCGCAGAATCCTTAAATGGAAGAGGGAGTCCAACCCCTTCAGCTCCTGGTTTGGAATGTCTTGATAATTGTGAGCGTGTGTTGGTCAGAGCTAAGAAGATTGCTTCTTCAGGTGAGCTTCAGCTTAAAATTAATTGTATGCATGAGAAAGAAAGAGGACATTAATTAATGGAACATGCAACTTGTACAACAATAATGTAGACAATGGCAAATCCACAAGGGTTCTTGAAATACTGAACGATCATGAGCAGACTTTGTTCACAGCTTTGGAAGTGCCCAAACCAGGTTGTTTCTCCTCCAACTTCTTAGGAATCCTGAGGCCGTTTGACATTGCAATCAAAGATTCCATGGGAGTTGAAGTGGTTCATCTCTCCAGACCTTTCTCATTCCCAAGCGTTCCAAGCGTGAGTGAACGTCCTTTCAATACATTTACAACATGCCATCATCATCCATTTCATTGTCATTGTTATCAAGTCATCCATGCAGGAAATCTATTGTTGTATAATAATGTCTGTTTGCAGTTCATGGCGGTTTACGCACCTCCCGGTGCACTCGTGGCCACAGTTCTTCAGCAGAAACGACGCATTAGAAAATTCAAAGTGAAGAATCATTTGGAAGAGTGCGAATTTGAAGTCCGACGTCCAGTCTTCCTCATTTCATGTTTACGGAAACACATTACATTCTCGGTATCCGGCATCATTTCTTCTCTCAAAAATGCATGTTTGATATTTTGATAAACTAATAGTTAACTGTTATTTTCCGAAGATTCGATCTACAACCGGTGAAGAGCAGTTGGGACGTATTAGCAAATTGTGGACCGGGTTTTTTAACCCATTTGGCAAAGATCGGTTTGTCATCGAGTTCCCGAGACAAACATCTCCAAATATGAAGGCTTCCCTTATTGCAACTGCATTCCTTTTAGTAAGGCTTTCGTCTAAAACAATAAAACCATTGAAAAGCCCATTAAATGGTTTTAATTAATTAAATATGAATTTTGAAACTATAGGACTGTATTTACTTTTAATTATGGACTATCAGAGTCGGGACTATGAAATTGCACTCTGGAATCCTCATTTACACGAGCTGTTTTAATTTTAAAGTTTGCTTTGTTGATTCATGCCTGACGCACACTCAGAATCTGTACTTCACAAATCATTACAATTACACCATCTTATTCGATCTTCTTCTTGAGATGGCTTCAAGGCGTCATGCGTGTATGTGTATCACATTGCTAAACTATTTTCGAGAGAAGCTTCCTAGGAAAATGCAAATGCTATAATATAATATAAAATATTTAAATGTTACCATTACCATTTAATTATTGTGTCCAGAAATTTTGAATAATTATAATTAATTACAATAAAATAATTATACTACGAATGAATACTACCTAATAAAAATAAAAATGATGCTGAACTCTGATAAATTCTATTTGAATGACACCACTTAAGACTTGACTGAGCCGGAGCACAGCAGTCGTCAATAAATTCCACTCAAATTGATGTTACAAAGTTACAGGAGGAGTTTATTTCTGGCAGTGACAGTTTTCTCCAGCATTCCATATTCAATAGTTTAATAAAGGATAATTTCCAGACGTGCAGAGTGAAAGAAGCCGTAAAGTGAAACAAGGTCAAGAGCAATTTCATTAAAAAATGAATGCAGTCGAATTCCCTCGTCGCTGTCGATTTCAGTGACTCAGACTCGACACTCGACGCATGAAAGCACAATCTTGTTTTCAAAAATGTGGGCAAAATTTCAGAAAACGTTAGCCAACAATTTCCTGTTAGTAGGAACTCTAGCAGGCGTAGCTGTTGGTTTTGTGATTGGTGAGACAACGGCTTGGAATTGTTTGAATCCAATCATATAAACATAAGGCATTCGAAGTCGTAATTAATTTATCGAATGCTGTGGTATTCAAATTAAGGTTTCAGCGTCAAACCGTTCGAACCGTCTGAAACTGTAGAATCCCTTGTGGCCTTCCCTGGTGAACTTTACCTGAGAGCACTTCAAATGTTGATATTTCCTCTCGTCATTTTCAGTTTAATTTTGGGTACTATCAAAATATTTTCATATTTTTCATCCATGTGAATTTGAAAAGATGTGGATATGAAAAGAATGGATTTAATTTTGAAATTGAAAAACATGAAAGGCTCCTCAAGTGTAAATGCAAAGACAAATGGAAAAATTGCACTTCGAACATTTACGTATTTCATATTAACGTCCCTGTTCAATGCAATCATGGGAATCTTCCTGGTGGTCATCATTCATCCTGGAGACACTTCCATTCATGAAGGGCTCGGCAACGTTCCTCTTGGTGTGGACCAAAGGAAAAACACAATGTTGGACAATTTCATGGACTTGGGAAGAAACCTCGTCCCTGACAATGTCATTACCGTATTTTTTGAGCAGGTCATGTCAGATATGGTCAATATCAACATTATCGATATTATGCGGAAAGAGTATCCAATGTAATAATTACAACTGTACTTGTACTTGATTAATTTCAGTCGACAACAGTTTATCGCGGGGAAGGCGACGACATCGTAAAGCAAATCGGATCGAGGTTCGACTTTTACACTTTTACCAATTGATGTAAAATTGTTTCTGAGCTGTTCATGAAAGTGATGAAAGTGTTTCAAAGGACGCTTTAATCAAAATTAGACGGGCTCCAAATGCACTAGGAATCATAGCCTTATCAATCTCCGTTGGGATTGTCCTTTCAACAATGGGAGACAAGGGAAAGCCCTTCATGTCGCTTTGTAAAGCGGGTGATGAAATTGTAACTGCATTGGTTTCAGCAATGATAAGGTTTTTAACGAAACTTTTACCCAGTCAAACTACAATAATTATTGAAAGATGTAAAATACTTAATTGATTTATCTCATTTTAATGCTTCAGCCTCACTCCAGTTGGTGTTGCCAGCATGATCTCCGCTAAAGTCCTGGAAGTCCAAGACATGGGAACAATTCTCGCAGCTTTGGGTGTTTTAATCCTAACTGTGGTTATTGGAATTGTCTTCTATCAACTCATCATAATGCAACTCATTTACCTTGCAATTATTCGCAAGAATCCCTACAGATTTTATATAGGAGTTCTTCCAGCAGCCATTACTGGGTTCGCTGCTGATTCCTCGTAAAGCAACACTCCTTTCAATCATTTTTCAACTTTTGCATTGCTTCATTTAATTTATTCATTGAGTTCATTAATTGACTTGAATGAAACCGAAAACCGAAACGTATTTTTGTCGTTTCAGAGCTGTGGCTTTACCAATTACGTTAAAATGTCTGGATAAGATGAAAATTGATGAGAGAATTTCTCGCTTTGTTGCTCCAATTGGAGTCACAGTTAATATGGACGGAACTGCAATGTTTGTATGCATTGCTTCCATTTTTATTGCTCAGATGAACAACATTGCTCTCGGATTTGGAGATTATGTCAATATCTGGTAATGTGATCATTACGTTTCTGAATGAAACTTTTGTTTATAAATTCATTAGCACAGCATAATGTGGTTGATGATTTCATATAGCATTTCCGGCGTTGCAGTCAGCGTTGCTGCAGCCGGGGCCCCAAGTGCATCTTTGACATTGTTGTTCATCATTTTGAACGCTATCAATGCCCCTATAAGAGACATTGGACTTCTGTTTGCAGTTGACTGGCTAGTGTAAGTTGACAATTTTCATCTCAAAACTATTTTAGTGATACTTTCTTAATACTTTCATTCCTTCCAGAGACCGGATCCGAACGACTAATAATGTACTGGGTGACTGTTACACTGCGGCCATTGTTGAGCATTTTTCTAAAGATGAGTTGTTGAATGAAATCTCCCCAGTGGGAGACCAGAATGCAAAATCATCCGAGGATAACATCAACAATAAGAAAAACATCAATGAAGAAATATTGCATCCGGTTTGATTTCATTCTGCAGCAAACGACACTAATCAGAAAATGGATGGAACTTTGAATCGCTTTTTATTTAATAACTGATTCGAATTTCCTAAACTTCATTATTTACAATATATCTTGTTATAACTTTAGGTTAATGAATAAATGCAATCAACGTCCACTGCACATGACTATAAATCGCCGCCGTCTCTCACATTTATGGTCACAAAAAAGATTCTTTTCAGATGTTATTTACTGACTAGAATGTAACGTTGCGTCACAAAACAAAAACGTTACGTTAAATATGCAGCAAAATAAATGATGACGAAAAGAATGAAAAGCATTGGTATTGCAATGATGAGCCAACGGTCCACTCGGTTAATGACTGACTCTGCTTCCCCTTTCTGAAATTAATTGAATGCATAAATACTTGCGAATTATTTGATAGAAAATGTATAGGTTATCAGTTATCATCAAAATTGTAGAAAGTAGAATCTACAAAAAATAGTGGACATGATTTGTTCACTTCTTCAATTCACTTACGTCATCATGAGAGAGCAAATATTTGCATTGAAGGAAATAGCCATGAATACTTTGGAAGAAAGCAAGGAAAACGGTGAAGGTGAGAAAGGCCATCCAAACGTCCAGCCCCGTAATAGCAGCAGACGGAGGCGCAGTTGTGTAATTAATTTGAGCGATGAAGACGATCAAAGCCAGCATCAAACCATTGAGAGCCATTCGAACCACGGAAAGAGGACATGGGATTCCATGCTGGACTTCCTCGCTGTCCTCATCTTCTCGCTTGATCTTCAAGAAGAAAGTGTAGTAGGACAAAAGGCCCAGGAACACAGCGGGGATCATAGCCCTTCGCAAAAAGCGCGTTCCGCATCGATGCAAATGGATTTCCAAGATTAAATTGGTGAATTCTCCCATTGAAGATCGGCTTTTCGTGGCATGTTGTTCCGTGTAGGACAGTTTGTACTCTGGGTCAAACACATCCACGTTCTCGTTCACCATCCCATTCCAAACTAGCAGTAAGTGCACGTTGGAGTAGCCGTCTGTAATGCAATGTTTTGTTTAATGTAAACAAAGTTCGAAATCCTATGAAATCATACCACGCAGTAACCATAAAAAGATGAAATCCAGCCATTTTTAGGAACAAAATGCTCTTACATGAATTGATGTTTACTTTACAGCTTTGCTTGTCAAAGGGGAATTTCACAAAAGACATTGGGCAGCTCACTCGAGCTGATAATCTGAAACGAGAAATCATACACATTCAAAAAAGGTTTTCATCTTTTAATTTTAAAGTTTCAGTATAGTTAACTTCGTATAAGTTGAGACTCTTGAGACCTTTCGCTAAAGGCAACAGATCCGTCGGGCTGAAGACGCAGAGACCGGATGCTCTTTTCCCGAATTTGAGATTGAACTGAATTGACAATGAACAGATCCGGAAGCCAAATGTGTGGGGATGTGCTCACAAACATCGTTTCTCGTTCTACCAAGGCACTTAAACGGGGATCCACCCAAAACGCATGGAGCATAACATCCAAGGAGATTTCATGAACATTCTCATCTATTCCTCGAATGGACAAAATTTGCATGGACACATTCACGACGTCGGCCACACCGTCACTATTGGGACGCAAGGAACTGTCATATCCGCTCGGCAATGTTAAAGCACAAGTCAAGGACAATCTGAAAAAAACACATGAAATCTCTCCTTATATTAATTCATATTCACACACGAAACCTCACACCTAATTCTGGAAATAGCTATCAAAACACAACAATCACGCATTGTTGTCACATGTGACGTAGTAATTTGCACACAATAGAGATAGAGTAAACAGGGTCAGTAAGTACATTGAAAAATGATACTAACTGCAAACCAACAGACCGTCACGTTGCTTAGTTCTTACATACAAGTTCCATTTCAGTTTTCAGTACCGTCTTTTACGTTTTACCAACTACAAGCATAGTTTGTAGGGATTTATTTATTCTATCAAAACATGTACAATATGCATTGGAAAAGACGACGACTTACACATGCAACAATGCAAACGTAGTTTTCTTGACCCCGACGAGACCTTTGGTGGTAGGCTGCATTTTGTCTCTGTCACAGAATATATGTTTGAGGAACTTGTCCTTTGTTGTTTCTTTTTGCGTGCAAGGATGCAAGTTTACAAGTAGTTGCACCTGTTTTCAAAGAGTCTCACAAACTTGAAATTGAAACACAAAATGTTAATGACGACGTCAACAATGCCATGCCAGCGTCAACAACACTTTCACTAATCGTGCGGCACTCCAATAACGTTTACGAATGTTGAATGAAACGGCCGCCGGGTAGAAAAAGAATTTTGATCTTCAAGGACAGGTTAACTAGGTTAGTCAGCTTTCAATGTTGAATTAAATATACAATTAGTATAATTTAATCTTTAAACTTTAAATCCTATTATTTTGATTTTGACGAACTATCAATGATCAACCTCACGTCACGGAATTCCGTCTTCCGTCTTTCCGTCACGTCGCTTCACACGCCCACAAAACAAAAACGGAGATGAAGCAAAGTAACGTTTCTATCATCAATTTTTTGACTTTGTTCGTTGTTCCCCACTTTTGCCTTACTTTTGCGCTACTTCCTACTTCCCACAAGACAAAATGAACAGGCACAGAATGAGAATGCGCACAAAACACTCGTAAGGGGTAGTATAAGTCTAGTAAGTTGAAGATGAAATTATAATGTGCAATTAGCAATTTTGGCAGTGCTCATGATTTCAGTAGGACAATTTCAGTTTGAACATGTGGGAAATGTCGAGCACAAATTGAGCGAAATTACAATTTAGATGATAGCCAAAGAATGTCCATGAGTTCACAAACCAACGTGCCAAAAGCCACTGGCGGTCGTCGTTTCGTCATAGACACGCTCAAGTCATGAGTCGTCATGAGAGATGAGGATGAGGATGAAAGGGATGAAAAAGCAGAGATGCTGAACAGCTCAAGTTCGATGCGTGCACTTGATGAGGTTTTTTCTGTCTCAACTCTCAATTGCTGACGAATTACACTTGATTCATCGTTCAACCCTTCCTTCCTTTATCAAAGATCTGGGTTTGTCTTTTTGGTCCATTGTGCACAACGCAGATGTGTTGACGCAGTTTCTTCTTCTTGTTGATCACTTCCACTTCCTATGTCCACGACTGACTGAAGGAAGCTGACAGGGCATAGCCGCAGTCCGCATAGTCTCTCCTTCTGCTAGCTTCGTCCCTTGTTCCTTCGTTCGTTGTTCCCTTTCCTGTATGAGAAACCCCAAGGAGATCAGATGGGACATGAGAATGAGACGATCAAGACCAAGACTCTAATAAGCCAAGGAGAGGTTGACCAAAGGCTCAAGTCAGCATTCTCGTCATGTCGTCATGCCTGTTTGGTTCGTCTATTCAGTCGACGTTGGACGTTTTCGCCATTGCCACGCACTCACCAAAAAAATTTGGCTACGCGTCATAAACTCACACCACAACACAACGCAACGGCAGCTTAGAACAGTTTAGCAGCATCCCAAATCCCAATCACAAATCATGAGCCTAGCAAAGTTTTGAAGGGCGGAACTCGCCTCGCGGAGCACAAAACAACGACGCCTTGAAGAATGCAGATATGTTTACTGTAATAAATAACCACATTAGCACTTGGAAGGGAATTGCAATTCTGATTCGTCTCCTTATTATCACAATCATTTGCTTATATGTGATAATGTGATACTCTTGCAGAAAATCCATAGTTCTTCGGTTCTTCCTATGCTGCCATGCAACATCCAGTATCCTTCCCTTTTTACTAAGCAAATTCCATACCTTCTGCTTTTATAGTATAGTAATCAAACAATCAAAACGGTACTAACTAAGAACGTAATTTTAACTCTGTTTATGTTTCGTTCCGTGTTTTCCGCATTGTGACTCATCTCACTCATCTGCCAAGTGACCATTGTTACAAAAATTGCAGTGCAGACTCAAAATGTTGCCTTTCGAGGTTTCGAACAGAATATTCGGATGCGAAACTGAAGCTGGACGAAAATCTTAAAACTTTGATGACGTTTAATAAAAATATGACCAATAGTCGTGATTCATGAGTTGGAGTCTACCATTTACAAAGCTGAACTAATGAACTTACTGTAATATTTATTATTAGTCTTAACCTCTTAACTCACTTTACTCGTTTTATTTTATTGTCACATGAAACATTTTGAAGTCCAATTAAACACTCCAAATGAAGTATAAAAAGTTCCAGAGGCATTAATTATAAAAATAATGTGGTCCATGTCACCCACGATTTCGTGATGCGTAAGAAAGCCGTACATACAGTTAGAAAACGGAACAGCATTTTGAGCTTTTGCTGAAACTTGCTTCTGTTAGTTTGGTTTAACGGTGATGAAATGCCACTTGTGGACTGAAATACATAAATAAGCAAGACATTCGTTTCGGGACTATGGACTATACAACAACGTTCATAAAAGCATTTGATTGATTTGATAATCAAATAGGAAATCATACCCAAGATATCGATATCATTAGGCGGTTCCCATTTCTGATTTGCATTCACAATCGCTTCAGCTTCTTGCATGCTTATCCTTGGATGATCCGTGTTAGTGGTTCTTAATCTAAGGACAGTAGGGAAAAAATTAAGGTGTGTGTGAAACGATCAAAATCAAAATGCACTCGGAAAAATCATGGTCCTTACAAATTCATTTTAGTCGTATTCGGGACTTTGCCAGTTGACAATTTCCGCCAATCTTCATGACCCTCTTCAATGATACGTATTGTGTACTCAGCGTTTTTAGCTTCACCTCCGAAAGCAAATTGATTCTCCGGTGCTCCGCTTGGAATTTTGTAGATACGGAACCACTGAACAGTAGCACGAAGATATCCGGGCATGAGTCTCTCCATGTCATCGATATCTATCACCAAAAGTACAAACCATGTTAACACTACACGACTGACACAAGGACACCACCAGCAGTGCTGCAACCTCAACTATGAACTACAACTTTGTTGATCAACTGTACACACCATGTATTTCCAGTGCGAGTGGGTCGTTCACATCGATGGCTAAGACCTTCCAATCTGTTTCTCCTGAGAAAGAAAATAGAAATAATGAAGGACCAAGGAATGAGTGCTTATCCACTTTTTTGCATAAAAACTTCAAAACCATCCATCCAAATACCTTCGTCAATGAGAGCAATGCAGCCAACAACTTTAACCTGCACTATTGAACCGTGTGTTTGAACCTAAACACAAGCAATTCATGTTACTTAATACACTTTAAACTCGATTCACAAAGAGTTTAATTGGCACAGTTGATCTATGTATTCGGCGATCTTACCTTCGTTCCAATTTCACATACATCGATCGGATCACTGTCTCCCTTACATTGTGTGTCCGGATTGACTGCATTCGGATTTTCCCAAGTCTGAAAAATCAATGGAGAATAAACTGATCGCAATCACTTCATGACTTCGTCAGTTGCACTTATGCGTAGTCGTCACCGCTGCTCTCGTAACGAAACCATCCAATACTAAATTAAAACAGCAGAAAACCGTAATGCATCTAACCTGCGGAATGGCTCCGTAATTCCAGATGTACCCATGATGAGGGAAACAGT